>VDFB02325021.1:0-79850 GCA_007258455.2 Sequoia sempervirens | reverse complement strand
TAACTTTGAACTTTAGTTGAACTCTAATCCTAACCCTAACACTAATTTTTATCCTAATTGAACCTTAACCCCAACCCTAACCTTAACCTTGACCCTATTTGAACTCTTATTGAATTCATAACCTTAATTAAACCCCAACCTCATCCTCAATCCTAACCTAAATTGAACATTAATTGAACCCTAAACTAACCCTAAGTGAACACTAATCCTAATTGAACTCTAACTTTTTAGTTGAAAATATTAAAGTGCCTTAGATTTTCCCATTCATCATCATTTATCATTCAATTCCTAATAGAACTCCAAAAATCCTATATTTCTATAATGTTCTTAATACACACCTAATATTAAGTTTAGGAGTTTTAAGGGTTAAGGGCTTAGGCCATGGGAGAGATAGGAGGGAGGAGTTCTGAGTGACCCATTTTACATATTCTCATTCTTCATCGGGCTAAATATTTAGTTACCTATTTACCATTAGCAAAAATGACCCAAGAATTTAATAGAATGGACTACTCATATAATACCTTGCATTATGGAGCTCAATTCTCCGATATATTACTACTTATCAAATCCTTTGTAAATAATTGTAAACTTATGACTCCATTTAAGCATTTAATTGATTTTCTTGAATCAAAGAAAAAACATAGACACAATTGAACAAATTCTCAAAAGAAGAATGACAACATCATTAACATTTCATTCAAAAATTCACCTTCCAAATCCACATAAGGAGAAAAATATATTAGAATTATAATGCTTATTCATGCTTATAAGTCATAATATCCAAGATACAATTTAAGATAATTTGCATATATTCATCCAAAACTCAAAACTGGCTATCTATTCTATTCTGTCCGCTTGGGGTTTTAACAGCCAATGGCACCACAGATATCACTTCCTCATTAGAGGACATATATCTTTCTACCCATATATTTAACCCAAAACCTAGCTAGAGCTTTCATCAATTCTTTCCCTACAAATGAGCCTTTGAATTCTTTATATGACAAGGAGCAACAAGCTGCCTCAAATGTAATTTCACCACAAATTTTCATTTGAACAAAATCTCCATTGCATTTGACTTTCATTACAAAATTCCCACACGTTGAATCTGCAAAACATATATAATGCATGAACTGGGGAAAGCTAAAAGAAAAGGGAACACAAATTGTCATCAAAATCCCCTTTGTCGCTATCCACACAAAAAACAAGGCAACCAAATTGCCACTAAGGCACCACAACAACTTCTTATTTACCCACCACCCCGCCCTTACCAACACTTAGACCCTGGTATACACGCCCACTTCTAGTTGTTGCCCAATACGGTAGATCCTCAACCTCCTCTTCTTTCTTGTCCTTGCCCAATATGGTTCTAGTCCGTCCACTTGGGGTTTTAATAGCCAATGGCACCACATATATCACTTCCTCATTAGAGGGCAGAACATGATTGAAGTGAGGTAAATACCGACAGTAGTCGGAGTCGGTCTCGGTTACATCATCAAAAGTGTTGCTCGTAAGGTCAATGGACGAGTGTTGGCATCCAGAGGAGCCATGCCCATACCTTATTTTCCTACCGACACTAGTAATAGAGCACACTGACTGCTTGCCTTTGTCATCTACCAGTTGAGTAGCAATGTCCTGGAATTGCAACCTTCTACTACATCTAGTGGGCACAAGCCTGGGCTTGTCAACCAAAGCACCTTCCTAAATAGTAGGACCAAGCTTTTGTGAGCTCAAACGAATAGACCTTACTGACTTACTCATTTTCTCTTCTCAGACAAGCACTCAAACTTGATTAGATTCAGCCCACAAAGTGCTCTAATTGCTACAAGAATGACACTATTAGCAGTTAATTCCTCTTGTATTTATTGTGCGAGGTAATGGCAACCTTCATCAATGCTTAGTAAAAATGCATGTGCAAACATGGCAATTTGGCGGCATATGTACTATCACCGTTTAACTAGAGCTGCATGAAAATCCAAAGATCACCCTTCATGATTGCCAACAACAACATCTTCACACAGATTGAGATCAATGTGACTACACAAGAAAGGAATAATTCATTAATGCTTCACCAGTTGTACGATAAAACAACCACCATGTGCCATTTTCCAACTTTGAATACTGCCCGCTGATCTCCTGAAGAGTTGGCAGATCAAATGGTTTATCTCGGGCTAACTCGGTTTGACATCCAACGAAGCATCGTTCACCTTCCTCATGACCAAAAACATTAATCCATCTCGAAAACCAACTACCATGTCGGCAGGTCCTATGCACTTTGCAAATTGAACGGCTGGAGCTACGCATCGCAATCTTGTTGACCTCGCGGCTTTTAACCAACCTTCATCTTCCTCTTGTGAGCTAGCAGGGAACAATAGAGATTTACATTAGCTTTTGATCTTGGTTGTCGATCTAAAACCACGGGTTATGAGCTCAATAGTGGAGATTGGGCCCCACATTCCATACAAGACACACATCTGCCTTTTGCTGACCTCACGCCAAATAACATGGTGACACCTTAGGTCTACGAGTTGGTGAGGTACGATCGAGATCTTCTCCCATATCTTCGAATCTGGAAAACCTACACATTGCATGGTTAGTATTTAATGAAAGGCTTTGGCTAAGCCGTCAACGACATGACCACTGGAGTTAATGGCTTAGGCTTACGTCACCGGATTAAAATTAAAACCCAACTTTGATTTTAATACTTTATTTCCTCCACAGGGTTTTATTTCCTAAGTCTCGGTTGGCCCCGTTAAATTCTTATCCCAACCCTAACAAGAACAAATGATTAAGCTAAGGATTGTATTTGTTGTTATAACTTTAGTTCTAGAGAATTCTTAATTACCAATTCTTATTTATGCATTTGTATATGAATCCAATTGAATGCCTTTCCATATCATTATGGAAAATTTTATTATTGCAACCCTAACTCTAACACTAATTAAACCTTGACCCTAACCTGATTGAACTCGTATTATAACCCTAACTCTAACACTAATTGAACTATAATCGTAACCCTAGGTATTAGTTTGATGTGAGAATAATGTTGCATAGTAATGATTAAATTTTTCTTGATTCGTTTAAAAGTGATATTGTGAAATTATTCTATGTTAATTTAATGTTATGAATGTTATATAATATAAAGAAAAATATTTCTAATATATTTTTAATGCATCTTTATATTTTATAAACAAACATCTAAAATAAAAATGTGATTGTAAAAAAAATACAACTTAATGAGTGAACATACATTTAAAGTTAAAAGTGAAATTATAAAACAAATTGTAAATTTATTTTATTTTTCTTTTATAAATATAATTTTTTATTTTTCTTTTATTAAGAATTATCTTTTAATATTATAAATGTTAGTATACTAATCTCTAATAAAATTTATAACTATTAAAAATGATTACACACAATAAATTATAAATTCTCAAATCAAATTGAATTATACATATAAAAAAATTCATAATAAAATATTTTGAACTAATATTTTAGTAATAAATGTTTTATTTTTATTTTTGAACTTTTTAAATTTTATAACTATGATATGGATGCTAATAAAAATAAATAAATGATGTTCATTAAAAAATTATAAACTCTCATTGATAAATTATAATTGAATTATATTTTAGAATAATTGACTTTGAACACAATTTTACTCATAAAATTGTTTTATTTTTATTTTTCAAATATTAAATTTTATAATTATAATATAGATGCAAAATAAATTAAAAAAAATCATTAACAAAGTAAATCAGTATTTCATTTCAATGTAAAGCAATGAGAAATCTTTAAAAGATTATTATAATCAATGGTTGAGGTGACTATAAACTCAATCGAATAAATATGATATAGGGAATGAAAGTAAGAATGACTCAATGAAAATTATCTATATGATATGCCAATTTAAATGCAAAAGGTTTTGAATATTTTTTATTACCATTTGAAGTGTGGACCAAAGCGGCAACATGATCTTGAGGGTTTCTTTTTTCTTTTCAGACAAAGAATAAAAGCTGGAAAATTTGTGCATGAGTTCAATTTCCCTGAAGACTTGATTAGAAATGAATTTGATTTGAATAGACAAGAGTTGAACAAGGAGAAATGGATAGCTTATGGTAAGCTACTAGATGTTGTGCACAAAATGGATCTAAAATATGATCCACTGTTCGAGTTCAATCCCCACCATAAGAAAATTGATTTTTTGATGGGAAACTTCAATGAAATTATGGGCACATTGAGGACAAAAAAGATAAATTTAGAATTGAGTCTAGGTGTACAAGAGCAAGGTGCCAGACCAATTGAAACAAGACCAACATACCAGCCTATGGAAAGGTGGCCCATTTATAGGAGGAAAAATGATAGTAGCAGTGGTGAAGAAGTGGACAAAAAAGGAAAACAAATTATGAAAGTGCCTCCACAACCAAGTACAAAATTCAAAGTGCCTGGGGCAATCAAAATTATTGATTTAGAATCATCACCAAAAGACAATCCCTCATCACCACCATCCGAGCCAAGCCCTAAGAGGCAAATAATTAATCAACCACAAGAGGATCTGATGGATGAGATTATTGTTACTGATCAAGACATGGAAGTTGGTATGCCTTCCCCTCCTAGGCCAGCTGAATTAGTTTTATTTGATTTAGATATGAAAGGTAAAAGTGTACAAGATGCAAGAATGGAGGCATGCAAGGAGTTTCTAGATGACAATACATTTGTAAAAACTCCTATATTCTTGCAATTGGTATGGAGGATGAAGTTTGAAGAGTACCAAGATAAATGTAGGCAGAGAAGAGAACTAAGGCCTGACAGGTCAGACCAGGAGAATGATGAGGATGTAAAAGCTGAATTAATAGAAGAATTCAAGAACATCACTCCTGAAGAAGGGAGAAAACTGGTGAGTCAGGTTGGTGTATTAATTCTGCCTGAATGGGACATTGCAGATGCAGTAGCCTTTAATGCTATTATGAAGTCTAAGAATCCCTTTTAAGACTCTGGAGAAGAGGTCAAGGCAGCATTGCAAAACTCTGCTTTCAGTGAGGAATATGAAACTTTGGAAATTTGGGCATTGGCCCCACAAGGGAGAAAACCAGATGTTTATGATATTAATCCAAATTTCAAGGGAGGATTGATAATAAAGAGACCTTCAGAGACCTCAACCATTGAGGCCACTAATTTGACTATGAATGTGGCCAAATTGGCCTAAAAGACTGCTGAAAGGGAGGAAGCTGAAAGGAAGAGCTTAATGGAAAAATATAACCTTTTGATTGAGGAGTACAACAAGATGCAACAGAAAAATGTTGAGTTGCAAATTGAAGTGGAGAGGTTTAGGTATAAGCAGATTGGGGAGACATCAAGTGCTTCAGGAACCAGTACATTACCTTCCACAGTAGGGCCAGTGCCTCCTGCTTCTCCAATTGTTTCCACACTAGGATCTCCTAGTTAGAATCCTGTTCTCACCATTTCTTTAGAGGAAGTTGAAGAAGAAACATAGTGCTTTGTTGATCCTACAAAGAAGCAGATCTTGCAAAAAATTGATGAATTGCAGGCATCATTAAACAAAAGTGAGGAGGGATCTCTCTTAAAGCAAAAGGAAATTGTTACTACTGTTTTGAGGCATTTAAATGAAAAGGTTGATAGCAAATTGCTATCTATACATTCTTTATATTCTTTGCTGTTAGCAGCAATAAAGAATATTGATAGGGACTAAGCAGTAGCGATACCAATAATTGAAAACTAGATCCCTAGGGCCAGTGATCTGGATATCATGTATAAGGCCTCAAGGTTTGACATAAATAATAGGCCCCAATCATTAAAGCCTACTCATGTGTTAGTAAAATCATTGCAAGGTTTTTAGACCTTACCAGATGACTTGAGTAGGAAGATTAGGGAGTTGGTGAAAAATTTCAATGATTGGGGTAACACATTGTTACCTGATATAATTGATGAGCAGGGGAAAATCAAGTCATTTCAACAATGGCAGGCTCAAGCAAGTGAGGCTATCAATGATCAAATAAATTCAATTTGTGATGAGTCAGACTATGATTTGTTGGTGAGCTGTATGGACAAAATCATTAGTACCAACTCATTTTTTGAATCTTTTGAAAGGGATGCGAATCAGGTAGCGGTAAAATACACACCTTATAATACCAAGGTGGATGAGGTAATTAATTTTGACTAGCCGACTGATGACGAGTACCAGAATTGGGTAACTAAATATTTGACTAAGGAGGAGTAAAAGGAGTGAACTACTAACAGGTGGCAGATCAGATGTTGCGGTTGCAACAGTTCCAGTTTTGTGTTGATGACTTTCTCAGTGTGGTTTTCTTGTGGTTTTTTGCATCAACGTTCCTCAGCTGATATGATGAACAAAAATATTTTTCAAGGTGGTGGTTGTTGTAATAAATTTTGGAATATCACCAGATGCTCCAATTGACTGGTGACAGGTGTACTTTCTGGCCTGGTGCTTGTTTGCTCCTTCATTTTCTATAAGAAGGATTTCAAGGCCAGAAGTACGGGTTAGTAAGTTAGATAATTTTTGTCGAGTCTAGGTGAAGTTGTAGAGAGAATTGTAAAGTCTGATGGTTTTAGAGAAATGCAATTTAGGTTTTGAGTCATTCTATAACAGGTTTTGAGTTCATAGTGATTTAATGTTGTATAACAATACTAGCATTTGAGTTGAAATGAAAATTCGAGCTCATGTCTCTCCATTGTACATGCATATCTGAACTTTGAATGAAATAACTAAGGGTTGTTTTATCCATCTCACTGTTGTGGTGTGTATGATTCTATTTTAGCTTCAATTCAAGGAATTAATCAAAATGCTTGAATGGGATTATAGGCGATATGTGTTGTATAAGGATTTGATAAGTAGTCCCCGGGTTAGAATGCATAGTTGATGAAATTGTAATGCAATATTGTCGCATCTTATATGTGATGTATTAAATCTGTTATAAACCTCTAGATGCTTATGAATTTGACTTGCAATGGATATATGGCACTGATCTAAGTTGTAATTATTAGTGTAGTTAGTATTTGTTTGTCTTTGCCTAGAGCTTGCTATAATTGCAAATCATTGACTATCTTATACAATGGATTGTGTTTAGTTATCTCGTGCTCTAGATAGTTGATATTGTCTATGAACAACCAATTCTAGTTGATAATATCTTATCGTGTTGAGCTATTAAGTGAGATCATCTGCTATTGTTAATGTTGTTTATAATAATGGTGCAGAGGTTGTAAACACATTAAGGGATCACCCTTCCTGCTCCTTGCGTATATCCGGCTTAGGAGACTTTAAAGTCCTCGCCGCTGGTCCAAGTCCGAAAGCTTCGATTGGAATTGGAAATTCCATAGGTAGATTAGAAGATCAAACCCGGGTTACATTGTAAAAAGAACCAACATACACGCCAACCACTGAACAACCACCTCTACAACTAACTTTTTAATCTTTTATGATCACATGAAACATAAAACACACTAATTTCAAGGTTGTTAACATCACTATTGAAATGTTTTAATTTTTTGACCTTTCAAACATTAAAAGTACATCATTAAATTAATTATGTAATGGCATAAAAATTAAAAACATCATGAATTAATTATGTAACCACATAAGTCAAATATAATTCTATCAAGAAATTAATATCAAATAGATAATATAATCGCATAACTTATACATTTAAATGTCATTGATCTTCTTCTTCATCCAACTCTTGTCCGTATCATCCCATCCGCATCTCACATTGTGCGATTGGTCATATCATCATCATCATCATCGAGAGTCAAGCCAATAATGTCATCATCCACACGGATATCATCTTCATGAACATAGCTCCTACATCATCATGATCTAGTTCTCCTCTTCGCCGTGACATCATCAACTAACCGCTGACTCGGGTCATCATCTACATCAATTCTGCTCTTCTGCATCTTCTTCTTCCGCACCACATTATACTTACCCACCTTCCTCTCTTGATCATGCCCAACAACACCAACCCGTTTACCTAGAACCTCTCAGTAAAATACCTGCTCACATTGGCTTGGAAGAACATAGGGCTCATTTCCAGCTCGCTCAATCAACCTTGTATTAACCATGGTAAATCCATTATCAAGTTCAATAATAGTTCTCTCAGGATCATTTTCATTCAATCGTAGTCTATACCATAGGATGATCTAACATACCATCTAAAGGACTTAAATTCACACTCAAGTATATCATCCAAAATCCCGTAGTATCAATTTTCTGAGACTTTTAGATGTATGTCGCTTCTAGATGAAACATTAGTCACTTGAAAGACTATAGCTATACCAGAATCACAAGTTTTCTTCATGTCATCCAACATTTTGATTCAAAATTTATGACCATTGCACCACATAGCCTTGTGGTGTTTCACCCGTAATATGTCAAACATGTGAAAATGATTGCAATATCGTCAGTTGATAAACATATTTATTCTTGGCCAAATGTATGCAAAGAAAAACAATCTCAACATATATATACATCAATATAATTGAAAATAAATAAATAATATGGGTGATTAATATATTTATACGTACCTTTTTATCTCTTAAACCATATGCTAAATCAATTTCCCTTTGTGTAACATTGGAATCTCCATTACGATGAGCTTCTTTAACCAATGAAGCCACACCTTCCCATGTTAATGTACGACCAGATTGTTGACATTGTTCAATCCATACCGCCACCAATCAAGATTTTTGGCGACGTTAGACAAAATGTGGTGCAGTGCATCCCACTCTCGACCAACTGTACCAAAATAAATTGAAATTCACAAACCACATATAATTAGTTAAATACCACAGTATACGACCTTAATTTATAATTGATGTATATTAAAGATTAAAAATTAAATAAGTACAATATACATAAAAACCATATGTAAAATGTATTCCAATTAATCTCCATGACCATCTTATAATGACCTCTCACTTTCCTCAATCTACCTTTTCCCATCAAGTACTCCCCTTCAAATTTGTTAATGGAGTTGGGATCCCAAATGTGATCTACATGGATCTTTGCTACAAACTTAGGGAAGATATTCACTAATGTACACCATGGTTTAGCATAACCATATATCCCTCCACCATAGAACCCTCATGATGTGCTCTTTGTCTAACCAAAGCCTTCAAAAATTTCAAGTGCCTCTCAACCATCTACATTGACCTTGTGTGTATAGGTCCACACAATTCAATCTCCTCAACTTGGTGTATGGGGTAGTGTTCTGTGCATTGAAAAATGTTGAAGGTAACAATTGCATTTCAATAACATTAGATCTATGAATTTTTCTTTCTTCCAATAATTTATATCTTCTTTTATGGATTTCTTTTTTAGATGACAACCATCTACAAGTGATTCAAGGCGCAAATATATTAATGAGATTTAACAAAAATATACAGTATATTACATAACAAGTAAAACAAATGGAAATTATAAGATGTATACAACGAATTGAACAAATCTCGCTACTTACCTTATGTATTTTCCAAGATCATATATAACTTGCTTGACATTGTTGTCAAAGTTGTATGGGAGAGATAGAGGTAGAATGTATTGCAACAATTATAAAATGATTTTTTCATTATTTTTCCAAAAGTAGTAAACACAATACACTGAAAAGTACATGCATTATACAAGTGCATATAATATACCAGAATAATTACCTTAATGAAGGTATGCCAATCATGCGTTTTCATCCCTGACCCAAATTCACCTTTCTTTGTTATTATATTGTTTATGTTCGCAGCAAATCTTGTGGGAAATCGAATTTTTTGTATGACTTCTTTTATAGCATTGCTTTGTTGCTTTGTTAATAACCAAGGAAGGGCACTTATATTAATTTGGTCTCCATCGCTATTTAATTGAATGACATTTTTCATTGCATGATTGGCTTCCTGAATGTCACTAAAATTTTTGACAATTTTTTCTTTGTCATGCCTTCCATCCAATATTTTCCATATAACGTTTCTGTTATATTCTTTCTGATATGCATTGTATCAAACAAATGCACAATTTGTAGCTGCTCATAGTAGGGAAACCTACTAAATTGTCTGGGATAACTTTTCAATCCCTGTGGAAGCTTCCACTATTGCTCTCGCTGGACGAACTCATGAAGCATATGGCAGCAAACAAATTAACAACGACAACCACTGTCGGTAATTACAACATGAGTAAACACAACAAAATATAAAAATATAAATTCAAAACATATCATATATGATAGATAAACAATTTGATCCGATGTATAACCTTGACGATTAATTCTATTATATTCCAACTTCCATAGGTGAGGTGACATTCTTCGCGGTTTTGATGTAGTCTCCTCTTTCCCATTGAAAATATGTTTTTCAATAGTTCTATACTCATGATTTCTATGGAGGAAGTTCCTATACTCATCAAACACCTGCTTTCCTAAACTTGTTGAACGACGAGATTTCATCTTTGGACCAAAAATTGGACATGCAAATTTTCCCTTTGTTTGAAGACCTGAAAGATGATATATAATCGATTAAATATGTCAATTTTTTTAATTATTTATAATGAATAGATTATTTTAAAAATATGCATGATATCTACTTCATCAAATTAAATATTGTTAAAGTGCAATCAAACGTTATAACATACCACAAAAATGTGTTAGCCCTGGGGCATCATGAATTGTCCATACAAGCATTGCATGAAATTGAAATTGTCTTTGTCCTATTGGTCTAGAGACGTCATACATAGTGACGCCATTCCATAACTTTAGTAACTTGTCAATAAGAGGCTCAATATATACATTCATATCTTTAACTTGGTACTTACCTAGTTGAATGAACATAAACATTACATAATTATTATAACCATTTTACTGCAATATATATAAATTATTGTACATGACTATTGAATGAAAAAAATATAAGTCATTATGCAACAAATAAGATAAATGAGATGCTACTATGTTAAAAAAAATTGATGTAAACAAATACCTGGAACAATCATTGACAACATTATGTGCTCCCTCTTTATTGACATCCATGGAGGAATGCTATTGTTGATAACAAAAACAGGCCACACTGAGTAAATAGATTTCAGCTCTCCAAATGGATTGACACCATCCGGGCCTCCCAATGAAATCTTGAGATTTATTTAGGTTTCTTTAAAGTGTGGCCATTTTTCCTCCATGTCCCTAAATGCGTAACCATCCACAAAGTATTCAAGAATGTCATTCCACTTCTATTCGCATGGTAATCCATAAATTGCACTAAGCTGCGACCTAAATAATCGCTGCATACGTGGAATAATGAGGAATATAAACGAAGAACCTTTATGCAGACACCTTTTTTCTTAGTTGATCTATTCGATATCTACCGATATATATTCGGTGAATTTTTTACCCTGCTAAGTTTATGATATATAATATGATCATTGAGACATGCATCTATTGCTTGATACTCCATTCTAATATATTTCATAATGGCAGATAAATCTTGGTATGAGCGAGGTAAAATATTTGATGGTGGTAACAAAATTCACCAATCAATCTACAACAAAAAATAATTTGTTCATATAAAGAATATTAATGGTACATATTTCATCCTTTATTTACTAGTGATGAACTAACAACAATTATAATAGATGAAAAAAGATGACATATATGACATACCTTAACATTCGTGAGATTGGTATGTTTGATAAACCATTTATAACCTTCAAGTTCAACAACAACAATACAACATACATAAGAGTTGTTTCAGAGCCTTCATAAAGGGGTTCTATCTCGCTAGGTAAATCATGACATCATCGTCATCTTTGATCATCATGATCACCGCCACTCAAATGTGTCATGGATCAATGTATTCGTATTCATCATCTTCAACTGTGTTTTCTCAAGCGCATGATCATCTTCTTCCATAGGATCATTAACTTCATCTTTGATATTCACAATAACTCCATGTTCGTCGGCTTGCAAAACCATATTCTCCGGGCCATGATAATCCATATCATCTGCCCTAGGGCGCCCCATCTTTATAATAATGATAGACACAAATAAACCATGATCACGATCAAGTGATTATATACATATATATAAAATGTTAAAATGATATAAACATTTACAAATTCAATCAATATAAACACATATAATGAACAACTTACCAATGGACGATAATCATGCCCCCTTCAACATGACCATGCTGCCTACAATGTTTCTCAGCTGTTGTGATTAAAAGTCATCTCATCTTTAAGCCCTTGCAATTATTGCAAGGACAATAACATTTCCCATCACCCTTTCTTTCCAATCTAGCCCACAATCTATCAAGTGTCTCTTCATTTTGTTATGGACTAATATTATCTGACATGATTTTTCTTTACCAAGCTTGACTATTTAGATCTTCAAAAAATATCAAACTCACACTCCAATAATTTTTATTCATAGACAGGTAACATAATCTAATAATTCTGATATTTTACACCAAAAAAATTTGGCATGCAACCACCCCCGCAAAAGAGAAGACAGTCTAAAGTTAATGACCCCTAAAAAAACTTTCAAATGCTAATTCCAAAACTTATTACCATTTAATATGATTTCCAACCTAAGACTCCTAAATCGTAATATTGAACTTTGATCACAAAAATTCCTACAACAATGGAGGTAGTAGCGAAGCTAGTAAGAGCAAGTGACCCATTCCTAAGGAGCAACAAGTCAGAATCATCATTGCTAATGTCAATACGGATTTATCCTTTTAGTTAAAGATGCAATGTGTCACTTCTTATGATGAGTTTATCCCTAGGGCCCTCAACATTGAGAGAGCCCTAATAAAAAACAACAGAAGCATTGGTAAGAGCATGATTAGGGTACAAACCCTAGGCCTCCGTAGAAACATAAACAATAACTATAGTGGATTAGTGAGGTTGCAATACCAGAAAGATTGAGACATTGTAGGTAATAACAAAATCTTGCAATCTAAAGATTGTAGCTAATAACAAGCACACTATGTAGCTTAGTGATATTTGTAAATGCAATCTACGATAAGAAGAATGACAGTCACTTGAGATATGACAGTCAAAAAGAGGCTGAGCAGTGACAACATAATAAAGCTCAAACCTTGCATAGTAAAGTGGGGATTTTAAAAGTGAGTTTCCTTACCCCCTTGCTGAACTTAAGGGTTTTTCAAATACTTTTGGTAGTGTTAGACAAGGAAAATACAATCAGGGAATGACTGTCCAAATGAAGTAACAGTGGTAATCATAGGTTCAATGTTTCTTCTTAGCCATTAATGTATAATGGAGGTAGTGGATTGCATGTTTGAGTAGTGTTTTGAGACTCATCAAAGATGGGAGAATAGTGAATAATACCTTGTGGACCGTGAAGTAGTGTCAATAAGGTTGAAGGATCTTAAGAACTACAATACCATGAAACAATGAGTCCCTCGTAGTAGTAGGCGGCCTATAGGGCATAGTTTGATTTTATAGAAGGATGCTCATGAAAGGAATCTTCAAGTGATAGTGAGGAGCGTTTGAGATTGAAAGGGTGCAATACCCGCCTTAAAGGAAGTTAGCAAAGCAAAAATGTGCAAGAAAATCAAATCGTACACAAAAAATAATTCACAATGTTATCTTGCATAATGCCTTTAGTTTGAAGACAAAAATCTCATTGTATCTTGATGAAAGTGGTGACCTTTAATGGTCAATCACTGGCAACCATGATTTTAAAACATGCTATTGTGCTTATGGAGGCAACATTTTAAGCAAGGCAGTGAGTGGTGGTTTGGAACAATGGCAGGTATGAAGGACTTGCTTTATATGCATACTATGTAGTCTAGCTTAAGACAACGTTCTTAGAAGAGATTGAAGGTGGATTATGGAACTCAAGGGTTACCATGAAAATGATTAAAGCAAAGACTGAGATCTATTTAAAAGCCACGTCATGAAGATATTAAAGATGTCACATGCAAAACCCTAGTAGCTGGAGTAATGAATACAAAGTACAAAGAGGATAGTGTGTCAAGCAGATTTAGGAGATCTCCACATTATCTAATTACAGGGAAATACATCATTTATTTATTTTTTAATTAAAAGAAATCATTCTAAACCCTATATAGGATACATTGATACTTCAAAAGCCTCGAAAGAATTTGAGATTATGCAAATATATGTCAAGTAACATTCATAAGGTTTAGAAAATATTGATCACTCTCTAGAATAGCCCATTAAACATGGGTTGTGCTTGAATGCACTACATAATTGATATAACACAACCAATTTGCATATCAACCAGAGTTATAGGCTCTTTATTGCAGCAAGAGGTAATCATTCTTCGATCATGCTATAATTACATCCTAACCTGTTAAAGTTGAGACAACCTGAATGCACCCAATGATGATTGACACCTACATTATACAACCTAATTAAATACATTATATGAGTTCCTCCATTTCTATCACAACATAGCCACATTAAACTTGGGTCACACATGAATGCATCCTATATTTGTTATAGCACAATTGTGCCACATGACCAATAGAGTTATGGATCACATAATTACAGTCACAAGAATTTGTTCCTTGGTTGTGATCTTATGGTGATTCCACACAACAAAATATGGACATGAAATTCTCAAAACCCTAAACCTCTAAAAATGAAATATGATGAGATGTTGCTTTAAAATATGATTTTAAACCTGGAACTACAACGACTTCACAACCTAATTATGCAAAAGACAATGACTACCCTCAACCTCGGGCGATATCTTCTTGAATTTTTTCTGATTTTTCCCAAGAAAATCGTCCTTAGTTCTCCACAAACTGTCTCAAGTAGAGCAAAACACGTCGCAATAAATCAAAGGCCAACTCACTTTTCTTTATGTCGGCCACAATTTGATTTTTTTCTATTTTTCATGTTTGTCAAAAATTTGATGAAAATGATAGCCGACATTTTCGATGAACCCAAGCTTCGTCAAAATTTTGATGAACGTCGGGGATAAAATTTCAAAAAATTGAAAATTACACATCAAATTTTACAAGCACCTGACGAACATCAAATTTTACATATTTCGTCGGACAGTTTCGTCGAATTTTGCAGTCAAATGTATTAGTGGATTCATCATCAACAACTTCTCCATTGCTTCCTACTGCCTCAACTCTTAAAGATTGTCTTTCTTAAAGATGATGATATCTTGCTCCAACACCTCTTAGTGCACAATCTTTGACTTGTTGGGCTTGCACTACTCTTGAGATTGTTGGAATTTTGGTTGGTGATCCCACCAAATCTCGCTATACTCGTTCAAGGACAAATAGTGCCAGTAATTTAAGTTATGCTATCTTAGATGATCCTCATAAGCTTTTACATGTGGTAGGTATATCAAAGTGGGACATTGCTATAGCTAAGGACTATTCTTCTTTGGTAAACAATCACACATGGAATTTTGCACCTCTTCATAAAAGAAGAAAGTTCGTTGCAAGTGGGTCTATTGAACCAAATATGCAATTGATGGTTCCATTGATTGGTAGAAGACACATCTTGGGGCCAATTGTTTTTCACAAGTTGAGGACATTAATTATTTTTAGACCTTTGTTCCTCTTGCCAAGATGGATTTTATTTTTCTTGTATTTTCACTAGCCATATCACAAGGATGGTAAGCACACAAGATGAAAGTGAAGTGTGATTTGTGCATGTTGATTTTCATGAGATTTATATGGAGAAACCTCTAGGTTTTGTGCATCATTCTTCACTTGTTTTGAGGCTCGATGTTCACTTTATGGTCTCAAACAAGCTTCCCAGGGTTGGTCTGAGAAGATGGAAAATTTCTTGCTTGCCTCTAGTTTCACTTGTCGCCATTCCAACCCTACAATTTACTCTATGTAAAAGATGTTGAGATATATCAATCTTCTTTATGTGGATGATTTGATTCTAATAGCTCTTTCCTCATCCATGATTTACAATATTAAGAACACATTGATGTAATAGCTTTATATAATTGATCTTAGGATTTTTGATTATTTCCTTGGTCTTTAGTCCTTCAATTTTCATAGGGGATCTCTATTTTTAAGAATTAGTATGCTCTTCATTTGCTTCACTTTTTTGGCATGGTTGATTTAAATCCTACCCCCACACTATTTCACTCAAGTGTCACACTATCTGCTAGTTTCACTAAATTGCAAGTTGACAACAATTAATTGGCTATTTTTTTGTATTTGACACACATCCATTCCAACATTTCCTTTTCCATTGAGATTGTCTCTTGGTTCTCTTAAAATTCTCATGAGAGTAATTAGAAGGCCACCAAGTGTATTTTTAGGTAAATTCATGGAATTACACATTTTGACATTTGGTATGCATCAATAGCTTCTCATATTATGGGCTTCATTGAATCAAATTGGGCTAGTGATGTTGATAATCAAAAGTCCACCTCTATTTTTTTTATTACCTTAATTTTGGTCTAATTGCATGGTCTTGCAAGAAGCAATATATTATTGCATTTTAATTACAAAGTTTAAGTATCAAGGTGTAGTTCTAGCTAGCTAGTTGGTTCTTTGGCTTTGATAGTTAATGATAGAGCTTTATTTTTCTCTTGGTCATCCTAATACTCTTTGATGTGATAATAAGAGTGCCGTGCACATTTCTTTGAACCTAGTCTAGGATCAATGAACAAAACACATTGAGATCCACATGCAATTCATTTTGCAGTTCATCTATGATGGTGTTCTTAACTTGGAGTATTTGGCTATAGAGTAGTAGGTTGAAAACACCCTCATCAAACCTATGGAATTGTCTCTCTATCTTTAATTGTAATTGATGCTTGGGGAGAAGAAAGTTGCCCTTGGGGGGTCATCTTGAGTCCTCTTACCTTCACACGTTTTTCTTTTTGCTCTCTTTTAGGGAGGAATTTTTTCCTATGGATTTTCTCATTTTATCTTATTGTGAGAAAGTACCTCATCAAGCCTATTTTTTGAGACCCATCTCTTTGACTTTTTTGCCTCCCTAAGTTGCATTTATTGGATATGTTGGTGTGAATATCTTTTACTAGACCAATTTACTTTTGTGTCATACTCACACCTAGTTGGTTAAGTTTACTTATATACACTTACTTTTGGTGTCTTAAGTTGTGCATATGAAACTTGCCACATGTATTTTTATGTCTTAAGTCATGCATATGAAACTTGTCACATGCACATGTGTAGTTCTCACCTATCCCAACTACTTTCATGTCTCTCCATTGCTTATATATTTACAAGGGTCTTTGTGTACATTGAAGTTGTATTAGTATTTAGAAATATAGTACTTATTTTGAATTTCTCTCTTTTGGAAAGTTGTTTGGTGTTGTAGAACATTCTTGCTCTTGAGAAGTTATATTGGTAATTTTAATGGCAAAATATTAAAATTAGTAGCCATGGCTTGTGTAATATGTAAATATGATAAGGGGACCAAACATAGCCCATTATTGCAAAAGTGAAATACATTAATATTTTTTTTGGGTACAAAATATACAACTTGATCCATTTATACCATGGATTACTAAGTTATAGACAAGATACATAAGGCACATACTTAGATTACATAAAAAAATAGTGTAATAATTTAGTTTGTACCCAAGACTTACAAATGCATGAGCCCATTGTGTAGAGATATGACATGAAAGCACATGCATATGGAGGTAGAAAAATTTTAATAATCAAAATCAAAACTATTGGCAGGGTGATGGATGTGGTTTTGGGTATGGGGAAAGGTTCTATGTCTAAATTAATGAAGGAGAAAATGGGGGAAGATCTTAGAGATGGAATTTTCAATGTGGAGAAGCCTAATGAATTGTCCAAGGCTCCCTTAATTCAAACATTGTATAATAGTCATTGAATTTAGGATTGCTTGAAGTTATGTGGGAGAATACTATAGAGGAATAAGCTACAAAACGGTTCTAGCATGGGTTGAGTGTTTTTAAGAAATATATCAACTTTAGCATTGGAATCATAGGGAAATAAGTAAACAAAAAAGATAACCCATATATCAATTTATCACTATGAGGAATGTGATCACAATACAACCACCCAAAATTTGTGATTCAACCAATAAACAATTTCAACTCACACCAAAAGTAAATGTTGAATATCAACACAATGTAGAAGAATATATTATAGCAGGCCACAAATATTAACCAAGGTCTTCATGAGATGATAAATTAAATAGTTATCTAATTTTTAGTCTTCTAAAGAAAAAAGATTCTTGTCTTTCTTGAAAAATTGTTTTCGATATACCATTCAAAATGGTCAAGAATTGCCAAAGGAGTTGCACACAATTATAAGGATAGATTAAGATCAATAATTGTTTATTGATGTCATTGTTTATGGTTGGTTAGTATATGACACATTTTTGATGCTGGAGTAGAAGTTAATATCATCACAAAAGATGCCTTGATCAAGATGTGATATACACTACTACAACCACACCAAAATATATTGTTCATGGAAAAAAAACTATAGTAGAGCCTCTAGGAGTCTTGCATTGTGTAGTGGTTAATATTATGAGATCCAAGTTTAAAAGGGATGCCAAGGTGATCAAATTAAAAAAAATGTGGATAACTAACTTGCTTTATCAGGAGGACCATGGTATTACAATAAAATACAAACATGACTTATGAAAAGGTTTATGGGTCAAGAATAGAGAATGATGAGTAGTCATTTGATTAGATGCGAACCATTTACATACATAAAGATTGTTAATGTGGAAGATGATAATATAATCTAATCTATTATCATGGGCCATAAGGAGAAACTACAACCACTAGATGATGGAGAACTTAGTTTGGTAACTATAGGATATGTTGGTGATGAGTTGTCAACCCTAAATACAAACTTGGGAAGAGTATCATGAAACTTATGTTTAGGTTGGGAAACTTAGGACAAATTTTTAAGGTGGGTAAGACCTCCTTCACTTATGGTTCTACAAGACCAAGGGGGTCTCCCTAAGGTGATTAATTAATTTTTATTACAAGGCTTATATAATTACCTTGTTGCAAACTATACTTGTTACAAAGTGTATCTTTAAATCGGTGTCACTATATACCTAAGTGTTAGTTTGAAAATCAAGGATACACACCTTTATATAACAAAAAATATTTCAAGCATAAAGCTTCATGACATGGATATACCAACACCTATTGTTGTTATATACTTACAACTGAAAGTTGGTAAAACTAATACAACACAACTAAAATAAAATGAGTATGGTTGAATTATTTTAATGTGTTGGGGGTAATGAGATATTGAGTCAATAGTGGGTTGGTGCCAATTTCAACAGGGAAAAAGAGTTATGGATTCATTAAAAACATGTGATGACTAAAATCATACTGTAGTACCCCTCCAGTTACTACTATGTGAATCAGTTTATTTGTATTTGTTTGCTAGTCGTGTAGTTGATTTGGATACAATATTATATCGCCTCTACTTACGACATTGATGTTGTACTAGTTGTTGAACCCTGTGGATGATTTATTGAATAACAAGATTATCTGGTTAAGTTTGTGTGAAGATATTATGATGGATGCATGTGCGTAGTGGATATGTAGTTTCTGAGTTTTAATGTGATTATCATTATGTGATAGATGTTTATGATTTAATGATGCTTGTCGGTCCTGGTGAAGAAGACAGTGCAACACTACTCACTTGTGAGTATCCTGTTGCGCCGCGATTCTTCTTCACGGTGTGTTTTCCAATATGTGATAATATGTTTAACATGCAATGTTTTATGCAGATACAGGTACCGGGTATCGGCTCCACCTGCTTGTTAGGTCTGAGCGTACCCTTATCCAATTAAATCATGTTGATTCGAAGATAGTGTCTGGTCCTTGTTTAACCATCATTCTTCGTTGAATGAGTACCCTATTGTCGCCCGTTGTCATTTGTTGTTTTGTTTTGTCGTGTCAATTTTGTCAGTGTTATTTTATTTGGAAATTAATTACTATTTTACTTAGTTAAATGGATAAATTGTTAATATATCTGATTAAATGCAAATTTGTATAAATATTAGAATAAACGTTTATGTTATGTTTATTGTTTAATTTATTAATTTAAATTAAGCAAGTCATTAAATTAAAAGAGAATGCAAAATTTGTTAAAAAGAAATTCTTTAAAAGTAATTAATTAATTACTTGTGCAAATATGTTTTATGTTAAAAAAAAATAAAATAAAAAAATTTCAAAAGAGTTGATTTCAAAAGTTAGAACATTCGAAAACAAGTTTGAGGGAAAATATCTTGATATTGAAAGTTCATAACCGCATGAGCAAGTTTAGGAAGGGATGTTTACATTCAGTTAAGTGGCAACTGGATTTAATTAATAGCATTAAATAGTTTTTGGGGATGGCAATTTGGGGCACGACAACGATTTTTGGAGAAAGAAGTTTTCACAACAGCCTTCCGGAAGAAGCTTTTGGCACAACAATACTCTGGAAAAAGTTTCTTGACAGTAATCATTTGTTTTCAAAAAAAAATTTGGTGATAAGAAATTTGGAAGGACTTTTATGAATTGATTGTGAATTGTATAAGAAGATCGGGATATTCAAAGTTGCAGCTGCAAATTCTGAGAGAATCCCTCAACATCATTCTGCAATCCTACGAATCAGGTTCCCCTGTGTATCATTTTTGTTTGTATTTATGTTTGTATTTATCTGAAATGTGATACCCACAAGTTTCTATATGAACTTTTTGTATATTTCTACAAGCATGGCGTGTATTCGAACCAACGCCAGTCAGCCCTTACCGTAGAGCTTAAGCTACCCATTTGATACCAGATAGATATCATAGCTATAAATATCTGCTTGATACTTTCTTTAAGGGTCGATGGCAGTCCCCAATTTTTACCACATACTGGTGTAGTGACAAGCGTGATCTGTAGAATGAGTTCAATATTAATTTTTGATTCATAGGCGCTTGAGGGTCAATCATGCACACCCAAAAGATCAGTAATATATAGATAAACTTATATATATATGTAATGCAATATAGGTTACCTCTGTTATAGTCTGTGCATCCCATCCTTTAATTCTGCGTGGCTGCATGTTTCTCGAATATGGCGATGTATTCATCTCTTTAGGTAAACTGAAAATACCTTGAAGTCACCAACTTATATCTCTCTTTTCCTTATTGATTCTCTCTTGCTGTAAATCGTTTGTGGGATTAATTCATCTATACCACATGGTTATTGCGCTTTGAATCTTTTGATCTATAGGAAATTTCAATAACAAAAAAAAACTGTAGAAAGTATAAGTGTTAGCATATAGAGGGCATTAAGCCTTTGTCTTGAAACTGTAAAAGTTCAATGATTAATATGTGTGGTCTTTCCTTCAAGCTGGCATCTCAGGCTTTCAAATTATGATATTATAAAGAATTCCCTCTGTCTTGTTGGCTTGTAATCCCAATTGCAATCTATAAGCTAGAAGAGAGATTGATATTAAGGAGGTTAAATTGCTAATAGAAGGTGTCGCCCTGTATGAAGTTGGACAGATTCAGTATTCTCTATAGATTGAAAAGTACATAGGTTTTGAATATTAACAGGTTGAATATTAGTCGTATGACTTGGTAATGTTCAATAGCCTATAAAAGACCCTCATTCGTATACTTGCTTCTATTCATTGATTTAATTCACTTCCTTGACTTCATTTATAATCTGATTTAGTTTCATCATTCGTACATTAAGGCAAAGGATGTGTAAATGAATTTTTTGATATCGGCCTGTCTCAGATGCAGTGCATGAAAATAGAGTGTTGATGAAATTTAAATAACCTTTATGGTTCTATTAGAGACCCTTCCATAGTTGTTGCACTTGAATATGGAAGGGAGTCTAGATTTAAATAACCTCTTGGATTCTGTAGAGCAGCAACAGTTGTACATGATTTAGGCGTTGGATTCAATTTTTAGACTGTTTCATTTGGCGTCAGAGGTATTCTCCAGCCTTCCAACATTTTGTTTTATCCTCCTGTACATGCGTGGTAGCCTGAAGTAATTGGTAGAAATGGTATTTCTCTGTATTGCAAACTGCAAACTAAGTGAGAATTCGCTGAGATTTAATCTAAACTACCAGTGTAAGGCGTCGCCCCTGCTCCAGTTTAGTTAGTCTGCCAGTCAAGCCAGTCAAGTTAGATTTTAACTTTCTGCATGTATTACCTGAGGCTTAAAAAAATTAATAACCTTCTTCTTTAAAATTTTGTTGAATCATATCTGAAAACCGGAGGTATTTTTCCTTAATCACTAAACTACAATCAAATCATGTAAATTCGTTGATTGTGTTTTTGATAGTCTTTATATAGTTGAAACTTAAATTTGTGAGTTTCATTCGATGCAATTCATAATTTGGCTGAATAATCATGGCATCAAAATTATTACATGTATATTAATTTTTAGTTAACATAAGTTATCAATTGGTAGACACATAAATTATAAGTTTGTATGAAATATATTTTGAATCTTTGGTAGTCAGCCTTTAAGTCTAGGGCCCACGGTTTTGAGTTTTCATTTACTTCTTTCATTTAAGATCCTGTAGATCTCTTTAAGCTTAACTTGTGAGCATATTCTAGCACCATCTTCAGGTAAATTGAATGCTTTGTAAAAGCTGAAGTTTAAGTCGCCCTCTTATCTGGAAAATCGTCTCTTGTGACTGGCATTGAGTACATTTAATTGTAAATAGGTGAATTTTGAAATAGTTATTATAAACCCATGTTAATTTCTCTTGTTTTATAAGAGTTCAGATATTTCATTTAAGATTATGCAATTAGTTCTTTAATTTTGTTTGTCATTTGTTTTAAATGATAAAGAAATTATTCAATTTCATAGATGTGTATTGTGTTTAAATTTTAAGTGAGTTTTTTTTTTATTATTTATAGTAAAATTCTTCATTGAGAATGGAAGTACTCTAAATCAAATTCAACTTAGTGGGGTTTTCTAAGTTGAAGCTTTTATGTTAAATCTATTTATTAAAACAAAACTGAAATTCTTTGAATTGTACTTATTCTTTATAAGTTCGAGTTAAACGAAATTAAAGTGTTATGAAAAGATATTTATGTATGTGTAGAAGATAGTACTCTAGTTGTGATCTATTTCTTTTAATTATGCTATTAAATTATTGATTGTTGTTAAATAAGCAGTGATTAGGTAAGGTACCTGCATGTATAATTGTTGTGACGTATGGGAATATTTTTAAAAGGGTATATGTTTCATATATGTACTTTGACTTTTGTATAGAAGAGAAAAATCGTTATGCCTAGTATACATCTTTAGATAATTAAAGAATGAGTTCTTATATGTTCATTGATTCAAGTGAATTTTTGTTGGTATTGTATGGGCAATATTGTTGTGGTTGTGATTTATGAGTGTACTTTTGTAGTACAGAGTTTTATTTTCCAGAGGCTAGGGAACTCTTGTATTGAGATGTTTATTCTTTATAAGTCATGATGATCATTTGAGTTAATGTATTGCGTGATAGCCATGTACGTGGTGTTTATTACCTATGTGGTAACTGAGTATAATATATATTCTGTATCATGAACGGATTGTGGTGATGATTCAGTTTGTATGAGCTTGATGGCTATCTTTTTGGTTTATAAGTGTTGTAAAGTTGTAAAAGGAAGAGTGGCTTTCAATAAGGGCCGGTACCCAAAGTGGTAGCCAGGGTAACTTATCAGAAGTTTTTAATCTAGTGAAAATATTAATAATTGTACTTGGGAATTCATTAATTAAATTCAGATAATTAAATGCCTCACCTAGTGCCTTAATGCTCATTTAGATTAAGGGTAGGTTGAGAAGGCCTGGAATGGCTTTTCAAACACCTTGTCTTCTTGAAAGGTAATATGACTCCACATGAGTTAATCTAAGGGTCGGGAATCGGTAGAGACTGCCAGGGTAACTCTGGATGAGGGTTGGTAGTCTAGGAAGATTCACCGGGGTAACTTAGAACAACTATGTGATGACACTCTGTCCTGATGCATGATAGTAGTCTCTTGTGATGAGTTAACTGTTCATTGTGATCGTCTCTGGAATCATATATTATGAATACTAAGGTTTGTTGTGGTCATGTCATTATGTGTAGTCAGCCATGTAATGTATGTTCTTGGTTGTTTTTTTGGTTGTATTCTGGACCTGTCACTATCTCCTAGCACGGAGGGAGTGGACCTTCGGGTTCCACGCGGTTGGGTGGAAACTGTGCTACATTTTCATTGGATACTCTTACTGATGACATTTTACTTGTAGCTAATTCTTGATACTTTGATGATCGAGACACTGGACGCAGATCGTATTTGGATGTGGATATTTCATGTGAGGAGATGATTACCCTCTTTGTATATTTACCTCATGATTGAGGGTGTACTCATTGTAACATCATTAGATGTATTGAGATTTATGAGAATCTCACTGGATGTAATCTGAACATGTAAATGACTTGAACTGTTTAAGTTTATGGAAGTGGATCATTCTTGTATATGTTATGTACTTGTATTTTATAACTTTAATATTATGGTGTGATGTTCTTATAATAATGTATAAGTAACGTCGTCTTGGAATCCATTAGACATTTGTTTTATCGAATGACTTTAAAAAAATAAAATTATTCGGTTTATTCGTTACTTAATGCATTGTCTTTTGGAATCCCTGGCGGGGCGTTACACATACTGTAGCACATTAATGGGGGTTATATTGAAGATTGTATCTCTTGAAATATACAAGTAATTTGGGTTCTACCTATGACTTCAAAGAAATAATAAAATTTATAGAATATTCGATGAGTCTACTTAGTTATCCATAGATAGACTTGAAACATTTATTGTGAAAAGACAACATGCAAATTTTTTGTAGGGTTTTTATAGTCATGGCCACATCTAGATGTACATTATAGTATTAAGGGATATCATGAACACATCCTTAGAAAATTAATATGGTAATTCATTTAATTTATAAAGGTGAACAACCTAATATTATCAAACTAACATATAGATACAAAGTAAAATCCTACTAGGAGTATACTACACATTGGGTATTATTTATGTTAAGGTATACATTTGTTTCCTATAGAACTATATCTAGAAAACACCTTAGGAAAGAACCCCATGTCCTAGTAGAGCTAAAATTCAAAAAAGTATTACCCTCTTAGTAAAGTGGTCTAAAGTTTCCCTATATAAACATAAGTGTGAATTTTTCCTATATTTATAACCCTTGGTTCTTAGGAGAATCTTACCTTTAGGGGTTTAGGGAGTTAGAAATCCAAGCACCAATATAATGACACAATTATTGGGGATAAATTAATCATTTTGAGTAATATGCAATTAGAGAAAACTTAAAGACCTTAGTGACTTAGAAGTTATGCAACTATGTATTTGGGTAAGTTGGTAGTCCATCAACTCATGCTAACATCATGGTGTCATTTTTGGGGATATAATATGTCATTGATAGAGAAGTGTTGATATGATTATACCTTAAGAACCCTAGTAATCTTGTGAAGAGTATTGGTTAGTGTGTAATTTGATAGACTATCAACTTATGCTAGAAAAATGACACCATTTTTAATGTATTTATGATTTATTTATCATATCTTAAACACCCTAGTGATTCATTAACATCAACTCAAATAATTTTTTTGACCCGAGCTGCTAGGAGGATAAGTCTGATATTTGTTGATAAATGATATTTTGTCTCTACTAAGTGGAGAATGAAGACTTTGTTCAAAGTCAAATGTAGAACTATCTTGTAAACTAAAGAATTAAAATGGAAAGAGGAAGGTGACGTAGATATGAAAATTTAAAAGAATAATCTTCAACTAATATTAGGAGACAACAAGCCACATGGAGACTTTAGTAAGTCATCTAAGCTAGATTCTCAAGATATAGAATTACTAGGTACATCAAGTAGAGAGGGTTGATTCACAAACTTTTTCTTAACATCAACATAATTCTAATGATTTAGTTGATAACATGGTTATAAGATATACGATGGTGTATAGGCTTGAATATGAGAAAAAAAAGGAATGACACCCTTGGTTGTAGAAGAAATAGGGATAAATTTAATTATGACCTTATGAAAGCTTTTGGCATGATAAATAGGAGTTTGGAAACACATCTTGCTAGTAGGCATCTTAATTCTCCCAATATTCCACATAGGGAAGAAATTGAGCATAACACATTATTCTATGATGTAAGTGAATGGACATGTTTAGATTTTGAATTGATGGATAGATATATAGATCAAGAAGTGACATGACATATGATATTAGATAGTTATATCAATATGTTAAGAGAAGTTCAACAAACTAGAAATGTTAGGTAAGATAAAGCAAAATCTTAGGGAGAAAAACCACAAAATAGAAATTGAAACCATGCTTAGAATGCTAAAAATGAAGTACATAACTAGCAACATAATAAAAAATATAATTCTAGACAAATAATAATTGTTCCCCTAAGAATATAAGTTCATAGATTCTTGTGAGTGAGATAGCCATCATGAATGGAAAGATATAGAAAAATAAAGTTTTACATAATTTTGAGCTATCCTAATCAAATATAAAATGATATTAAAAAAATGTGACAAAATTTAAGGAAACAATGCTACTTCTAGAGAGTAACATCTCATGCACTTTATTAATACCATTAATGAGTATGAAATTGAGGATGATGATGCATGATGAAGCTGCTTGTGTGGTCATTGGAGGAGAGTACTAAAGAATTATATAGAAGCTTTCAAAACATAAACATAGACTCATGGGATGAGTTTATGAGGATTTTTTAGATTGTAGTACAAAGAGTTAATCCTATGTCTACAACCCATGAGTTTATTTCTTTAAATAAAGGAACAAATAAATTAGTTGTTGATTTCAATAATAGATTTGTAGAGACAATGGGGAATGTTCCTCCTCATTTTAGGATAAATGAATCAATGTTCTTGGTTTGGTCTTATATTGTGGAGCATTTGATGCAAATATTGTATATTATCTTTGGGATAAGAACCTTAAAACATTAAGGGAAGCTTACGTGCCATGGTAATTAACATTGAGAGAAATATGAGAGAATTTGGTAAAAGTGTTAAGAGAGATGATGTGAAACTCTTAAGGCTAGATGCTTCCAAGACCTTTAATCAAGCCTCTCACTGCTAAATATAAAATTGAAAATTTGATGGGGGTGATGAAATATCACTCATATATGTTTGAAATAAATGAGAAGGGATTTCCTTATAGTAGTTCTACTACACACTTGAGTGAAGGTCAAAGATTGCATGATAATACCTACAATCATGATTGGTCTAAGATACCTAGATAGAATGAAATCTAAAGATACCTAGACAAGGAAATCAAAGACACCAAGAAATACATACCCCTAATCCTTTGAGTAAGGATCACATAAATCCCCAAGAGGATTTATTTTGGTGTGATATATACTAGATGGCTCATGATCCAAAGAGTGTTGTTACAACAATAGTCCAGAAAAATAAATAATTCCCAAATAAAGATGGTGTACCTAGATATTATGAAGATGATGACATGGACATAGTAAAATCTTGTGAAGGGGATAAATTATTTTAATATGACCAAGACAACCACCACATCTAGTATGAGTTTCCAAATTAAGATTTATAATAGCTTAAGGAACTCATTCAATAGAAGTACAAGAGAGAAATAAATTCCAATGAGGATATCAAAGCTCCTACTAATGCAACTATCTTGAAAGTGTAGAGTGAATACCAACTAAGAAATAGGAAAGAATATCAAAGGTCACATTAAAAATGTAGTTTTACCTGATGCATTGGTTGCACATGAAAAAAAGGGAAATTAAAATGAAGAGAATACTAAAACAGGCATGAATAGGATTGTAAGAATATCTCCACCAAAGAGGAAGATGCGCATGCTAAAAGCCTCTATGCAAAAGAGGTTTATACCAAAAAAATAAGTTTAATAATATATACCATCCAAAAGTGTAGGCCATCTTGAGAATAAAAATGTAAATTCCATGACAAGTCAAACAAGGAGGATGCCATATGAAAATTTAGACACAATGAAAGGATTTGGAGCTATAGTAGAGAAAAAGATCATTGCTAATAATAATGATAAGGTAATTCATTTCATTTATGATAATAACTATTCCATTATACACTCCTCTACTTGAATATAAACCCATGGATATGGTGCTAGCTTTGAGACAATTAAATGTTCAAGTTCTAATAAGAGAAATACTTAGGATCTCTAATCATACAGAGAGGGCCTTGCTATATATCAACGCTCCAACCATATTAAATCAACCTAATGATTCCAAAAGTGTTCCTAAGGATAATGTGGATGTGGAGGCCAATACTTAGGAAACACCTAAAGTGCATCTTGGTAACCAGTGAATTATAGAATCATTGTATACCACTTAAGTAATAAAGGGATGGTTAATACTTAATTTATGTTGGATTTCAAATCTTCCAACAATGTAATTCCATTAGAAATCATGAACAAACTAGGCTTGAAGGTCTCTAAATCTTATGGAAGGTTGTATGCCCCATATTAGAATATCATATCCTACCAAGGGGAAAATACTCAGCATGTCCAATAATGTTGTATGAGATGCTATAAAAAAATGTTTGATTCCTTTGAAATAAAGTGGTTGGACATCTAGATGAAAATATTTTATTTGATACCCTTGTTATCTTGGCTTCAAAATTTGATACTTCTTTGACATCATCCTATTGTTGATATAGTGTAGAGGTTTGCAATAGATCGAGCATTCTTGATAATATATAATTGGTAGGATCTTGATGATGATAAGTAGATATATATGAGTTATTGAATTGCATTAATCACTTTGAGAATCAAATTATTGATTGGAAACACATGGGAGAAGAATAAAATGGAAAAGAGACTCTCTTTGGAAATAAAATAATTTAGTTTAAAACCAACATTATCCCAATAGGTATTGTGGCCCTAGAGAGAATGTTTGATCATAATGATTGCTATATAATGAGAAGCAAGCTTTTCAATAAAGAAGATGTGGAAGGTGTGAAGTTAGGAACTAAGGCGACTCTTAGTATGATCTACATTTGTAATAAGCTCAAACTGGTAGAGAAGTAGGTGTTGATTGAATTATTAAATAATTTATAAGAAATTATTTGTGTTGTCATATTATTGGCTAAAGGATTATAAAGGGGATTTATTCTAGCAGAAAATTCCATTAGAACTTGACACAAAGCCTTTTAGAGAAAAGAAAAGACCCATTAATCCCATGCTGGACCCACAAATAGAAAAGGGCCTATTGAAGCTAATAAAGGGTAGAATTATCAAGTCAGTTATACATTTAGAGTAGGTTCCTAGTCTTTCCCTAGTAAGAAAGAAGAATGGGGAAATTATGCTTGGTGTGGATTTTTCAAATTTTGAACATTATGCCCCTGAAGGACAATTATCCCCTATCTATTATGGATCATTTTATATAGAAGGTGATAGGGGTAAAACTAATGTTAATGATGGATGCATTCTTAGGGTACAATTAGATCATGGTCAAAGAGTCAAAACAACCAAAATTTTCCTTCACAATTCCATGGATCACATTTGTATATGTCAGGACATGCCATTCATATTAAATAATATAGGAGCTACTTTTCAAAGGAAATGGATGTTACTTTTGTCAGCCTTATTAATAAAATAATGGTGATCTACCAAGATAACTTGAATACCTACCCCAAAGATATAAATAACCATATAAAACACTTGGAGTTAATATTCCTAAGATACCTAAAGTACAATATTTCTCTAAATCCTAAATAGTGTGTATTTGGTGTGGAAGAAGGAAGAATTATTGGACATATAGTGTCCAAGTATGGGGTGAGGATAGACCTAGAAAGAGTGAAATATATTGAACTCATTCCTCATTCTAAGATATTCAAGGCAGTTTAGTCCTTCTTTAGGTAGATCAAGTTTGTTACGAGGTTTGTTCTTAACTTCATTGATTAGATAAATGCCATCTCCAAGGTACTTAAGAAAGGGAAATCAATAAAATAGGAAAAGGAATCAGTTAATTCATTCATGGAGATCAAGGAGGCACTCAAGAAGGCATCAATGTTAGTAAGTGCTGATTATTCTAAACTATCTCATTTATTTTCCTTTGCTTCATTCTACATAATTGTTGTTGTTTTACTTCAAAAGAATGTTTCAAAGGTTATGGACAAGTAATTAATTTCTTTATAAAATAATTGAGAGATGCTAAATTGAACTATCTCATCAAGGATAATAATGTCTATAGTTTTGTTAAGGTAGTGAAAAAAGTTTAGATCTTATCTTGTAGGATCAAAAATCACCATCCATGTGTTACATACAACTATAAGAGATATCTCTGCTCAAAAAGTGACATTAGAAAGAGGTTCAAATAGATCAAGAAAATATAGGAATGTAACATATAAGTTAAGACTACAAAGCTAGTTATAGGTCAAGGAATTGCCAAGTTGTCGGTTGATATAAATCTAGATGCAACTGAACTACATCAAGTGAGCTTTGATTTAAACCTTCATTCTTGTCAATTAAATAATTTTCCTTAGTACAAGGACTTTTTTTTGTATTTAGAGAATTTGAGTTATCCCCTAGGATTGGATGATCAACAAAATATGACATTAAATATAGACATTCAAAATATTTACTACTCCAAGACTAGCTAATATGGAGGAGCCATGATGGTTTGCTCCTTAAGTGTTTAGAGTAGGAGTAGTTTATAAAATTCATAAATGAATATCACCAAATATTGTGGTGGATTATTTCATGTCAAGGAATATTTCTCATAATATTATGATAAAAAGTTATTGGTTCCCCACATTATTCAAGGATATGGTTAATTTTTTCAAATAATGTGACATGCTTGACAATTTTTTTTTGGAAAAAAAAGGTTTGTATGTGCACTCCCCCTTCCATTTCAGTTGAGGCTTAATTCCAACAATGGGGTATTGATTTAATAGTAAATTTATGATAAACCAAGTAATATATACAAAAGGATACTAATGGCCATTGATTACTTCACCAAATGCATGAATGTAATCCCCCAAATAAATACAAAGCGATGATTTTTTTCTAATTAATATCATCACAAGGTTTGGTATGCCATAAAGGATAATTATTGATAATGGAATGTGGCTTAGATAGATTATGAATTTTTTGACATGTGTTCTAGATATAAGATAAATCTAACACATTCATCTCCTTATCATCTACATGGAAATGGATAATATTAATCTATTAAAAAATATATCATGACTATAGTTAAACAATAAGAGATAGGATGATAAGTTAAAAGTTGTTTTTGGATAGACATGATAACATATAAGAAGGAAATTGGAAGGACCACTTTGAATTTTCCTACATAGTTGAATCCAATATGCCAATTATCCTTGAACTTCTTGTATATAGATTGCTCCAAAAAATTGAGAGGAAAAAAGCCATCTCCTTAATATTGATGAATTGAATGAGTTAGAAGAATCAAGAAGGGATACAAATGAAAGGAAAATGTTGGGATAGAAAAATATGAAGTAATTTTTTATAATCGAGTTTTTCAAAGATATTTTTTAGGTTAGGGACTTTGTCTTCATGTGGAACTCTAGATCCAAAGATAAATACATCATAGAAAAATTTAATCCTTAAGTGTCAGACAGGGCTATCAAGTAATAGGGAAATATTGTATAAGAAGTTTCTACCTCGAAAACTTGGATAGATAATTCATGAAGATACTAGTTCATGGCTAACATATCAAGCATTACTTCTCTTGAGGATTTATAGTCTTGTTTGGTCCTATGTACATATTTTTCTTCTTTCATTCCTTGTCTTGCCTTGTATTATATATATTATGTTGTGTCTTGTGTATTTTTAACCCTTGTTAGTCATGTTGACGTGCAATTATCTTGTCCCTGCCTAGTGGTTCCATTTTAGTCTACATGCTAGAGATAGATAGAATCACATTATGCTTGCAAGAGACACACATCCCTAACTAGAGCCAATGTTGGAATCCAATTTTATTGTGTCAATTTTTCTTGAGTCATATCCCCCTTATGAATTTTATCCTTATTTATCCCATAACTCATAATTAATCTAAGAAATTTTCCTAATGGGTCTCCCTTGGTCAAAGTCTACATAAGTGTTGCTCTTCACCATCCCCCATATTCCCTTAAACTATTGGAAGTTGCCAAAAGTCCAAAAGTGATATTTTTTTGGGTTTTTTGGTCATTTTTCTAAGTGTGAATCTTTTTAAAGTTTCAAAAATTTCCATCTAGGCATACCTTTCCTCTGACCCCTATTTTTCTCTTTTGTCTTGTTAGGTTTTTGGATTTTCTCATCCAAGTATTTTTTTCCTTTGATATTAGGATATTTACATTTTAGAGATAAAGATACAAGAATACCTATAACTTATTACTTGTACATGAGCCATGACACATCTATAATCCTCAATTCCCCATCCTTTTTTCTATAACATTTTTTAGAGTAATAGATTTTGTCATCCTCTTATCCACTTCCTTATAGAATGAGTTCCTTGGTATCCTTGATCCTTGTTTCATTATATATATTATTAGAATTGGATACATGAGAATACCCCTACCATGATACCTTGGGCATGAGTTACAATGTATTCTAGATTCTTGACCCTTGAAATTTCACATTATATTATTTGCTCAGGTCCACGAGTTTGGACCTATTCTTATTTTTATGCCTTGTGGGACAAATTCCTTGGTATCCCCAATCCTTGGCTCTTGATATTTCCCTTCATGTATCCTCTTAGAGTTAGTGATGTAGATATACATTTATTTGCTTGCTTTAGGAACAAGGTATGGTGTGTGCCATTTATAACCAAATTTGATGTTATAACTACCCCAAGAGGTTTTTCTTACCTAGAAATAGTGATTAATTTTAAAGGATTAGTTTCACACACACTTTCAATGATAGAAGATGAGCGAAACCCCTGCGATTAGTAATACAATGATAGAGTTCCAGCTACTAATAATTTTCATGCCATCTCTAGGTCACCATTTCAATAAAGTTTGTGGTCTCCTCCTTTCCCTATAAACCATAATAAATGGGTGTTATTAATGCTCATAATAGTGTGATAATAAATAATAAGACTTTTGTACAACTCAAGGTACCTTTACACATCTCTAAGAGGAAATTTCTACATGAAGGTATTCAGGGTGATGATGTCAAAGGCATAGGAAACCTCAAAAATGGTGGCTGTCTTTGTTATTTTTACCAATAATACATGAATGTTTTGAAGGGTATAATTCTAGATTTTTATTATCTTGGTGAGGGAAATTTTTGTTGTAGAGAAAAATAGATAAAATTTGTTTCAGACCATTATAATTTTTATTTATAGAAAAGGGTCAAGGTATTTTATATTGTAATGATCAAGGTTGCATCCCAAATGTGTAATGAGATATTTTAATCCCTAAAGAGTGAGTCAATAGTGTAGATTCAACATTATCTAAATGTCATCATGTATATTGTATGTGTTTTTGGATGTTATTTCTAATTAGTTAGTAAGTTAGATGATTATTAAATTATTCTAAAGGTTTTGTAAGAAATATTTTCAAGTAATATAAGAAATGGGGTTATTCATGGATTACTAAGATATATTATTTTAATGTTCTAAAATTTTATCCATCTTCTCATTTGTATGTACATATCCTAGCTTATGTGTAGAGTTTGAAGGTGCAGTCTTTAGTGACATCTTTATTAAGGTGTTATCAAGTGGATTCCTATAATTTCATCCTTTTTTTTGTGTTTAAAAATTGAAAATTTATCACCTAGATAGATATAGGCACCCATTTGCCTCATACTCAACCTCTTATCACATAGGTACACATCTTAAACAACCAAATTTATATTGTATTCTATATTGTTTTGTAGTTAGGATTTCTCACTACCATATCTAGAAGTAAATTACAAGATTAAGAGCTAATAGGAACACATCCTTAGACACCTAATGTGTTAGTTCATTTTCTTTATAAAGGCACATAACCTTATATCATAAAACTAGCATATAGATACAAAGTGCCATCCTAATAGGAATATACAATGCATTGGATATGGTTTGCATCAAGGTTTATATCCATTATATAGAGTTATATTTGAAACAAAACCATATGGAAGCCCATATTATCCTAGTAGATTGAAAAGACAAAGGTCTTATCCACCTTAGTATATTGGTCCAAAGTTTCCCTACCTAAACATAAATGTGAAGTCTTCCTCCTTTAATTTGACACCCTTTACACTTAGGATAAGCTTACCTTTAGGGACTTAAAACTCTATTCATAAACATATATGAATATAATGTTAAATAAAAAGTGAAGTATTACATCAAAAACATCAAACTAAGCATATAAATATTAATGTGTTCATGCACCAACCAATAAATAGAAATGGAGAAAGCATAAAAATTAGCAAACAATGATAACATAACACATAAGCACTAGATATATATGGAGAAACACTTGTTTAAAAAATCCACCTTTAAAGAAAGATTAAGTCTATATTAATATTTAAACTAAGAGTACAAGTACAAGAAACTTCTCTCAATCAATAATCTTTAGGGAATTAGGGACTTAAAACTTTATGCACAAACATATATGAAGGTATTGTTAAATGCAAAGTGAAGTATTACATAAATAACATCAAACTAAGTGTATAAATAATGTTAATGTGTTCATGTACCAACCAATAAAGGAAAATGGAGAAATTATAAAAAATTAGCAAACCATGACAACACAACACAAACACTAAATATATGTGGAGAAAACCTTGTTGCAAAAAAATCCACCATTTAGAGAGACTAACTCTATATTAATATTTAAAATAAGAGTACAAGTACAACAAAATTCTCTCCTCAATCAAATAAACATTCTTGTAATACCTATGTATTTGTAAAAATTGTATTACAACCACCATCCCAAAGCTCCAATATATAGAAAAATCATAAAAAAGAAACCATGAATAGTTTTAAAAATGAGGGGAAAATACTATGGACCTAAAATCATGCACCCATGATCTCCATGCAAAATTTCAATATCCACATCCTCTTGGTTAACCTCCTGGATTAGAATATGACTCCTTGTACACCACTTATGTATCATAAATCTTGCCATACCAATAATATTATTGTATTAAGGAGACTTTCTCAATCCTAGGTTCTCTATGAGGGAAAATTAATGCCTCTTCACATCCCATGATGATGAAGGTGCTCCATAACTCTGACTGGACTTATTTTGTAACCCCTCATGATAAATATCATTACAAGTACATATAAAAGAATAAAATAACAATAAATAATTATCCCCTCACATATAATGGACTTCGATTTCAACCTCAATATTTCTTAGAGATTAAAAATTTATTTATTATTTACAATTAAAATAAGACTTTAGGATTTCAAGGTGAATGATAAATATAATCCCAAAAGGTATTGCATGAGGAGATAATAATTAGTTGGAGAAAATGAATATTAAGTACAAAGAAAAGGATAACATGACGATGAGAAGAAAGGACTATGAAGTGATGAAATATTTGAGAAAATAAGTATTCTTATGAGGTACATACAATAATTATAAGATGAAGAAGTTGGTTCTTGCAAGACCATACATATTTTTAATTCTAGTAATGCATATGAAGGAGAATTGCTTGAAGGTTTTAGTTTATCACCAATGTGCAACATTATAAATTTTTATGAGTATTGAGGAGGAGAAATGGAAGAAGAAAGTATGTATATGAATTGGAGAAATAATATGTTCAAAAATTTGGAAGAGGTTGAAAAATATCAATCACTAGAATTGGAAAGACTAGAAGACATAGGCATTAGGAAGAATAGATGGTGAAATGGAAGGGGTGACTAATTAAAGGGTAAATATGGCTATCCATATTTGAGGTGAACTATTATGGGTTCCTTTAATTATCTTAAATTGAGATATTCATGTTTTATTTATTTGTGGTGTTTGATATAGAAGATGTAGGGTGTACTTCAGCAATAGATTACATCAGCTAAAAACATTTTCTTTCCAATTACCTAGAAGTATCATAGTAATTTTTTTCTTATTACATAGCTCAATTTTTTCTACAATTAACATTTTAGCAAACTATCTCATATATATATATATATATATATAGTGTTATGGACCTTGTTGTGATATATTGAAGAAAGCATATGCTAGAACACAAAGTTGAGATTAAAGAAATATTGGACAATAAAATTGGAAAGAAAATGAGACCTAAAAATTATGAATATTATTTGGTGAAGTAGAAGGGAGTATTGATTAAATTATCAACATTTATATCTATAATTGAGGTGAACTATTGTAGTTTTCCTTTAGTTATATTAAAATGAGAGACTCAACTTTCAGTTACTTAGAACTTGTTTGATATAGGAGCATCTAAGGTGTAAGAGAAACCTTGCATCACCCTAAAATATTTTGTTTCATATTTTTAGGTAGGTCTAGAAGTATTTTAGTCATTTTATTCTTGTTTCATTTAAATAATTTCTATCTACATCCAAAATTTTACTACACCACCTCATCAATATCCAGGGATTATTTCTACTATGTAATATTACATATTAAAGATAGACTATTGTAAAACTCATTTTAATATATATGCCATGATTATTAGTGTGAATGGGGATAAATGAAAAGGTCAATCAAGAGGGAAAACAACACAAGGGTTAGATCAAATCATAAACCAAGACCCAATTGAACAAATTACATCCATTACCAATGAAGTGGTAAACTAGAATCAAATGAAATAACCAAGAAATGAAGAAATTAAACAACTCAAACCTTACTTTTACCTCAGGTGCCAAGAATGCAAGTCCTTACTCCATTATTGGATTATGCCTTCACATGTTGGATTTCTCACGCTTGCATAAACCCAATTGTGCAAAAGCTCAAAATATTGATGACAATGGAGGATTGGTAATTTTCAAGCTTAATGGGAGAGAATTGCCAATTTGCTCAAAACTTTGAGGAGGATCCATAATGAATGATTAAAGATTGTTTTATATATTTCAAAATATCTAGTTGATAGTCGAGATTAAAATATGAGATCAATGGCTGAGAGTGAATTAAGGGGTGAGGAGCCATGCATGAAGAGGATCTTCCCTAAATTTTAGGAAGATATTTTGAGATATTTTGGAGGGAAGATATTTTCAAACTTGAATTTGAATTTTGAAATATTCTTTTTTGGAGGGAATGTGCAAACCAAATAAATTAAATAATTCATTTAATTTTGGAGAAAAATTAGTTAATTAAATAATTAAGAAATTATTTAATTATGAGGGATAAGAAGCATAATACTTTTTAATTAAATAATAAAAAAATATTTAATTAGGTGGGTAAGAGGAAAATTAGAAAATTAATTAAATAATCAAAATGATTTAATTAAAGTGGGAAAGTGGAAATATGAAAATTAATTAAATAGTTAAAATTATTTAATTAAGGTAAAAATAGAGGAAAAATGATAAACTAATCAAATAATTAAAATTATTCAATTAATAAAGGAAAAGAGTTATTTTAATCAAATAATTGGACATTATTTAATTAAAAGTGATGAAATAGAGAATAATGAGTGAAATAATGGAAAATGGTGAATTACGGGCATGTATGATGTGTTAGCCAATTTTAGACGTCTATAATTAGCTAGTATTATTTTAGGTGCATATACTTTTTAAGTCACCCTTAGGTAATATTAAATAAAGACATGAATATATATACTTTTTAATACATCATACTAGTTTGTTAGAATAACGTATTAATCACACACATATGTGATATTACTAGATCTCTCTAGTATTTTTTTAATTTTAGTAAATTCCCAAGTGAAAGGTACCTTGGATATTTATAATTGGAGTGCATAATCCATTGGTAAGTTTTCCTCTTAAAGTGGTTATACGAAGATAATATAAAGCATTTCATTTCTCTATTTTTTACATATATCTATGTGCATTATTTTTTATTTCCTTTGCAATTTCTTTAAAAGTAGTATCAAATATTTCTTAGGACTCCTTTTTTGAAAAATTATATGTTTAGAGATTTTTGTGACTATCTCGCCTTACTCTCTTGGTATATTAGTGATAATAAATTGGCTAGAGAAGTAGTGGAACAAAATATCTTGTCCAAAATCTACCCCCTTTTCCCCCTTCTAAGTAGTTTTTTAGTTTTTAGGTTAGAAACCATGTGCAAAGGGTTTTTAAATGTGTTTAGAAGAGTTTTCATTCTTGGATAATATAAATTTCTATAAAGATTTTGATTTCAATACCCAAGCATCAAATAACCTCTATATACAACCACAAGCTTTCATGTATTCTTAGGTAAATAAAAAACCTTTAGAATTAAAAAAAACCTAACTAGTAGCATTTCATCATATGAAAATTATGATGAAATAGTAAGAAGTTAGCCCCAATAAATTAATTTAAATATACCTTAGAGATATGATAACGAAAAATAGTGATGATCTATTATCCATCATTAGTGCTTCCTAATATTAGGATGATAATATTTATGCATGAGATTAGCATATTTGTGAACTCATAGATCATACACAACCTATAGAAGCATTACCTCTTATACCTAACTTTATAGAGTTAGATCTTGGAATTAATAGCCAAAATATAATACAAATAAGTGTTTTTTAATGTTACATTAGTTAGACAACACATCATATTATTGTGAAAATAGAAGATAGTTTCTAGCTTGCAAATTTTATTTTTTAGTTCAAACTATAGGTTCAATTCATATACATTTCATAATTTCATAAATTTTAAAGTCAAATTATCTCAATTTTGGAATAATTTGATAGTTTATCCATAAAATTTAGCCCAAAGGGTATTAAAATTCCAAAATCCTAAGAATAATTTTTGAGCCAAATTTTACCCCTTCTAGTGGTTTGTTCCATTGCGATCCTTTTTGAGCTAGTCATTTTTGTATATGACTCTAGGTGCCTTATTTTTTCTTATCTTGGGCTAATAATGTAGGAGCGTCCCAAAGTGTAAGAGCGATCTTGCATCACCCAACAATATTTTCTTTTACTTTGTTTGTTTCTTTACAAATTTTCATTCACATTCTAATTATTTCCAATCACATATATCCTACCACATATCATTGCAGTTGCACATATAATCTTATGTTTGGAAGTATATGTTATACAATAATCCTAAAATATTTCATTTGATTTACAAGTGATTTGGATCACCACAAAGCCTTAATTTGGCCTTTGCCCTTTGATTAAGAATTACTGGCTAACACTTTATTTCACTATTATTGCTTGCAGTAACTTATTAAATCTTGCATAAATAAAGGAACACATTCCAAGGTATATTAGACCTAGAAGAGATTAATATGTAAATTTAATCAAGATACATTGATCCTTCATTCCCCTATTCATTCCAAAATATTTATTTACAGGTTTGTGCTGACCATCTATTTCATTAGGAATTAAGCTTTGTGTCACCTTGTGGCTAACTATTATCACTCTTAAGACTAAAAGAAGATATATTAACATCCTTGAATATCATTAAAGTTTATGAAGAAAGTAAAATATAATTTGGCATGGTATTATACTATAATATATTTTTAATTCTTTTCCCATTTGATAATCAAATAGTTGAAGCCTAGGATGTTAGAATCCCATTATAGTAGATTATAATTCTATTATGAATGAATAAATAACATATTTTTTTCCTTCATTAGACTCTTTGATTATGACTACATCAAATAATATTATACATAGATAGATTTTTTTTTGTAAATGTCATAAAGCCTGAAATTTTATTAATATAAGCATAAATACATATATCAAGAAAGGAGGGACCTATAACAAAACATCCCATTATTAAACATACGAGAGGGCCATACAAAACAAAATTAGCCTTAAAAATAGGGAAATAAGGGCCTCCAAGAGCCATAACTCGACACAGAGATGAACCGGACCCGAGAAAACATTTACACCCTCAATCCCCATGAAACAAAAAAAACTATAACAAAACTATGCAAAGGACTGGCCAATTTCTTCCTTCAGAGTTAATATTGTAGGTAGCATGAGAGGATGAGCAACAAGTGTGAGCAGAATGGTCATGGCCTGACAGATTTAAAAAACCCAACCATAGAGGCATGCACCCACTTGAAAGCTTCATCCATTTCAGCTTCCTCACACACTTACAAAGCTTGTTTTAGAGTCATATAAACACACAAGTACCCAAAATTTTTCATTAGATCTTTATGCTAGAAAAGGCCCCCAACCAGAGCTTTCCCATTATGGAGATCGTAATCTCAAATGACAATTTTTAATGAGCACCTACTTCTACTTGACCCATAAAAAAATTATCTTGCACATAGTCTACCGCCAATAGAGCAACCAGACCATAATGCTGAAGGAGATCCATAGCATTAGAAAGGAACATAGAAGTTACATGAGAGGGATATAACAAATGTGGATGCTTGTGTAGAATATAATCACCTACAATTACCCTAATTGCCACCTCCATCCAAGCATAATAAATCTTAAAGATCTTTTTCAACATCTCAGATGAGAAAGCACCTGACTCTGGGCATTTGGAATTGGGATGAACACACATTTATTGAGAGGATCCAACTCTATGATGATCGCCAAACATAAGAGAGAACATAACACCACCAAAGGAAAACACAAATGATAATGCCAAGGAATGAGGGCTGTGAGTGCTTAAAAAACGAAACTGCACGCTTGGGAGTCACAACTTGCCCAAAACAGTGTGATGAGAAGACACCACCTTGACACAAAATCATTAAAGCACATTGAAACCATCAGAGGGAATTAATATGGAGAATGATGTAGATGATACCACTCGTCGCTAGCTAGCCTGAATGTACTGTATAACACCAAAAAATTCCACTCGCATGAAACATATCCAAGGCCAATTATATTAATGATTGATTGAAGTATGACATATGATCATGATTTGGAGACCTCCAAATTTTCCACCTTGGATACAAGTGTCAGCCCATGCACACGCGAGAAACCTACCAACACATCCAATATAAACAAGTTAGATTCACCCCTTTATTTGGGGTTTGCCATCATTAGATGCGATTAATTGGAGAGATGGGAAGTTGTGAAGGTCCTCCATCATAAGCAATTAATTTATCTGCAGAGTCACAAGCTAGATTCACCATACCATCCGCCAGCTGGTTTGCCTCCCTATAACAATGGCCAATTTGAAAGAAAACAAAGTACTATAATTGGAGTAAAATATTTTGCAAAATATAATTTAGATGTTAGAAAGGAGACTTTTTATTTTTACACGCTTTAACCAAATTTAGCGAGTTACCCTCAATCTAGATTTTCTTAATCTTGTTTTTTTTTTAAGAACAAGTCTTGTAAGGAGAGCCTAAGCTTTTGCTTTGTTGCTTGTACCATTTGGAAGATTTAAGGCAAGGGATGCCAAGACATTCCCTTGTTGATATCTAATTGCACACCCTAGACCTGAAACTCCAGAATTCCCATGGGAAGCACCATCAAAGTTAAGTTTCCAAGTCTCTTGTTAGGGAGGTTTCAAACAAATTGATGACTTGTTGATCGGGTTAATTCTAGAGATAGGAATAGCACCAAGAGTCGGTAATGTAATACTTTTACAAGAGGCCATCATTTAAAAATACCATCATGTAAAGGTAGTGCTATAACCTATAGCTCGAAGTTTTAAAACCCAAGCCATCACTGTCTCTAAGATTGAAGATTCCAGTTTTTGAAGAACTGTAGAGGGGAGCTGACTTATTTTCTAAAAATATTTCTATTTATTTCCCACCAGATGTTCTAAATTAACAATCAGGGAGAGACAAGCCAAAGGGCAGAGAATTGTGATGACTTAAAGAGCTTAGGCCAACTATTGAAAACTTGTAGAAGATTATTACCAAGTGGGGCCTACCAACAAAGTTTGTTCCAAAGCTATTTCAAACACATCTATGCAAAATCAAACTGTACAAGAAGGTGATCCAGAGTCTCAACACATTTTCCACGAAGTACACACATGAATGCTTCTATGATACCTAGTTTTTCCAATCTTTTACTAGTCAGTTTCTATTGTTGGGTGCCAACCATGAAAAGCTCCATTTTTAGTGATGGTAACTTTATAGTTCCAACATAACATATACAACCAATTCCCTTTGCTTGGATTTTCTAAAGCCACCAAAGATCTATAACCCTATTTCACATTATATATTATTGATTTTGATGGGGCCCAAATAAGTCTGTCAATGTTTGAAGAGAACAACACAATTCTACTCAACTATGCTTGAAGCAGGACTTTTTATTCTCAAGGAAAGTCACATATACTAAAATATTTCCATTGCACATTTGTACATCAAAGGAACCAAAAGAGACCACCAAATAATATTTTATAGAACGACCCCAAGTTTGTTTGAGGAAAATTTTAGCTTCGTGAAGGCCCTCAAGTCTATTAGGGGGTGTCCATTCCAAGAATCCTAAAAAAAAAGGCCTTCTCACAATTGTTTATTGTCCAAGTGAGATAAGGAGTGATAAAATTTATGCAATCTACTAGGAAGTTCCACATTTTGGATCCACAACTTGGATTTTGTATTGTAATTTTTTCCAAGTTCAAGCGAATCTAAATATTTAGCCTACATAATTTGACACTAGTTTGCATTAGGTTTTGCAAACATATTCCAGGCAAGATTAACTCCTAGTGCAAAATATATTTTGCACGCAAGAAAATAGATTTTTTAAATCGTATTACAAAGGGATAGGGCCTGAAGTCCACAAAAGATGAAGGATTATTCTTCTTCAAAATTAGAGAAATGAAGGTTGTATTGAAGGCTTTGAGAATGGAACCATTCCTTCTTGATTCTTCTAGTGATAACCATATCTCTTTGCCCATAAAGAGCCATTTTCTTTTGGAATAATGATATTGTAATCCCATATGAACTTGGAGCTTTATTAGGAGATAATGAAAAAACCACCTCCTTCACTTCCTTTGAGGAGAAGGGATTCATTAGATCCCTATTATCCTCAATGTTTACCAAGTAGGGAATTTTTCTCAAAATTTCTTCCAATAATTCATGGGAGTGAAAAGAGTCACCCCCTTCATAGGAGCAAAAAGGAGTTTTAAAAAGAAGAATACAACTTCATTCTGAATGTAATCTTCCTCCAATAGATCTTCACTCGAACATGACTTTATTGAGAAAATGGTATTAAACTATCTCCTCATTTTTGTTGAGGCATGAAAGAACTTTGTGTTCCTATCACCCTCTTTTAGCCATAGTTCTCTTGATTTCTGTCTCCAATAAATTTCTTTCCATGCAAGTATTTCCTCCAAATTTTCTTGAAGCTTCTTTTGAGTTTGAAAGGAAACATTATTCATCTCATGAGTTATACTGTGCTCATTTAATTTTTGTAGTTGTACCTATAGCTCTTCTTTTTGACTAAAAAAGTTCTAAAATGATTGGCATTCCAATCCTTGATTTTATGTTTGATGAAGGATAGTTTCTTGGAAATATGACACATTCTTAAATCATCTAAAAAAGGCATATTTATCCACTAGTTTTCCAGTAAGCCCAAAAAGGATTTATCCCTGAACCATATCTCTTCAAATTTAAAAGATGATTTATGACCACATTTATTTTTCAGGAATTCCAACATAATTGGAAATGATTCGAGCTTGTGAATGATAAAATTGAGGCTTTAAAAGCTTGTGAAGAAGACAACCAAGCTGAAGACACCAAAATCTATCTAACCTCTCTACAATTATACATAATTCTTTCCTTCAATTTGGTCAAGTAAAAATACCATTCTTGGCAGGCAATCCAACATAGCATTATCATTAATAAAGAAATTAAAGTCCTCTATAAAATTTGGAGGGGGAATTATACCCCCTTCTTTTCCTACTAGTTTAAAATAGCATTAAAATATCCCCCTAATATTACCTTCTCATCCTTCAGAAGGTCTAAAATGGATGACATAATTCTAGAGAGACTTTTTCCTCATTGTTGTTGTTGGACCATAAACATTAAATAAACAAAAAGTGGAGTCAAAATGAATCACTTTTACCAACTTACAATGTTGAAGAGAATCCATTAATTCAATTTGAACCGAGTTTCCTTTCCATAGAATTCCTAAACCCCTAGACACTCCTATAGTCAAAGAAAAAAAGCAACATCATTTTGGTCGCTTTAGAAGAATCTCTAAGTTTTGAGCATGAGAGAGTTTTGTTTCTTGAAGTAAAATAATATCAACATCACTAGTATCTACTTGGTACTTAATAGGACACCTATAGTGGGAATCATTCGCCACTTGTGGTGAATCAATCCACTTCCGATTTTTTAGGAATTCAAAACCTGAATCTGTTCTTCTTAGTCTGCTCTGTCCTTCCTGATTGATTTCTAGATCTAAAACCCAGATTTGCAACCTGTAGGTCTTCTCCAATGTTCTTCAAGGCTTGATGACAACTTTGACAACTTTTCTCCAGTCTCGCTCCTTAGGAAATCTGCAACCTAGACCTGCAAATCACACTCAAAGGGGAGGTAAAAATGTTGGGTTAGTGGATAGGGGTTTTCTTTGGTCAAACCCCGTTTTGGAAATCAATCCTTGAAATGAAATCAAATAGGAATGGAGACTAATAAATGAACAAATAACAATATTGCAACTCACCAAACCCTTGCAATAAAGTGCTGCAAATATGCTTGAGATGGCTACAATGGATGTAGATCTTGACTCTTGCTTGAATGATGTTGATCTTGAATGAAACACTTGCTTGAATCACAAACCCTACATCACAATTGTTAGCACAATAAAAAACATGATGCATGAAATCTTTGACATGATGATTGTGATGCTTGAATGCTGCTCCAAAATGCTTGATAATCTACTCTTGAAGACACTTGAATGCTCTTGAATTGCTCTTGTGAACTCAACTTGCTATAAGAATGCTCTCACAAAAGTCTTAGGTGAAAATTAATGAAAGAACCTTGTGTTTATACCCAATTATGCAAGAATTCTCGAAATTACAACACTAAAAGCCGACATTAGATCTAGAAGAATAAAATCCTGCTAGAAATTTGGATTCATTTTGATTTTTAGCCACACGGGACTCATTCGCCCAAGGTGGTGAATGAGCCCACTAGGCCTAAATTTTGGGGCCAATTTAAAAAATGCTTAGAAAGGTGTGAAACTAGGTTTGGGACCAAAAGTTCTAGGTGGGACTCATTTTCCCAAGGTGGAAAATGAGTCCCATATCACTAAATCTAGGCCATTCGAGCCTGAAACACCTGAATTATGATTGGTTATTGATTGGTGTTGAGATTATCCTTGAAAATATGCATTAAATGTGGCTTGTGGATGCAAAATAGGGCCAATTAAAGCATAAGAAAGCCCAATTATTAATGAAAAGCCTAGAAAAGTGTGAAAGTGTGTTACAACATTTACAACATTTTAGGTAAGGGAAGATTAAGGTTTATTTTGATTAAAAAGAGGTTCATTAGGTTTAGTTATAATTTGTTAAAATCTTAGAAAAGTGTGAAAGTGTGTTACAACACTTCACAATACTTTAGCAAGGTACCATTTAAATTCATTAGTTCACAAGGGCCCAAGACTTAATGTGAATGTGTAAAATACATTGCAACACTAAATCAAGGCACTATTAAGATTAATTCACAAGGAGGGCCTAGACAAGCAAGGAAAAGTAGAAGGGGTACTTTTTTCGTTGCCACATCTAGCCCCCACTTTAGTGAGAGGATGAACTTGCTTCAAACTCACACTAAAGTAGACAAACACACATCAAGAGGGGTTTAAGTGTACCAATGCCAGTAAGATAGGATGACAATGATCAAGAGAGGTGATCAAGCCCCTAGGATCAAGATCCCATAGCGAACCAACGTAGGAACAAAATAACACACATGAGAATGATATAAGAGCAACAACAAAGCATAAGAATACACTGTCAAAGGTGAAAATAAAAGGTAAAAGATAAAATAGTCAGATTTGAATCGTAGATTTTTGGACCTAATGGACTCTTAACTCTTATAAGGTTTTTCACCCAAAAGGAGAGAGACTTAGATCCAAAAATACTAACTACTTCATTCAAATAAATGATGTGTGTGATGTTGTATGAGTTAAATGAGATGATCTAAGTGCTACTAAATCATGAAATTGATCAAACATGCATGCAAAATCTAAGAATTATGACTTGTTTGAAAACACAGTGTGTATTGCTAAATGAACTAAACAGATGAAATATGCAGAATAGAAAGAGATGGATAAAATCAGAGTGCACCTCAAGGCATAATGATGTCACTATAATATTCTATAATTTTTTAGAAACTTTTGTTAATGGCCACTGGGACTCATTCGCCAAGCGTGGCGAATCAATCCTATTGCTGGTGAAATCTTTCAGAAACCTGTTTCTGACTACTGAGAGCTGAAATCTCAGAAAATCAATTTTCAGGCCTACAAGTGGGACCCATTCACCATGGGTGGTGAATCAGTCCACCTACAAAAATTTGGAAAATTAGAGGAAGATTTTGTGGAGTTAGATTTGCAATTCTGTCTCCTACAAGTTTCCACTTCTAAAACTGTTGGAATCGGGTTTGAAAATGACTTTTTGTTGATGTTTTGACTTGAATGAAGATAAGAAGACTTGAATGACTTTGCAACTTGATTTACAATGATTTCCAAGCTTCCAAAGGACCTAAAATAATAACACATAAGAAGAAGAGAAGAAATGTTGATTGTTAAGGTATGGGGGTTTGCCTTGGTCAAACCCTGTTTAGGTAATTAAACCAAATTGATGAAATAATGAAATGAAACATGTAACAATGGAATATATATTACCTTGCAATGATGATTTATTTTGAAAGTCTACAACATAACATGTAGAATCTGCCCTTGAAAGTCTAAAAATTGATCTTTAAATGCCTTGAAACCTAAGTTGTTTGATAGAAGATTGAATGAATTGAAGATGAGAGATGTAATAATGAGCTGTTGGATCCCCATAAAATGAGGTGAAAAATGCCTATTTATACAATTCTTGTGCCTTACTATCTGTTCATACCTCATCACAGGCCGACATCAAGTGATTTTGAAATAAAAACCCAAAAGGAAATTTGAAATATTTTGAAATTAGAGCCAAGAAGAACTCATTCACCACCCATGGTGAATGGGTCCCACCTTGGACTCAAAAGTGGGTGTCGGGAATAATCTTGCATTTAATATTGTTTGTTGGGTTTACATTCAAAGATACACTTAATTAAGACATGTGAGGACATAAAGGGGTCAAATAAGTCATAAGAAAGGTGTAAATAAGGAGATGTGCCTAGGAGAGCGTGAAAGTTTGTTATAAGACTTTACAACACTTCAAAATAGGACTTAATAATGAATATAAAGGAATATTTATATGAATTATAATAAAAAGAGTCTAGAAGAGTGTAGAAATGTGTTACAACACTTCACAACACCTTCACAAGATGTCGTCAAATATATTTTATTTGATTTGCAAGGGTCTAAGACCTAGTGTGGATGCATAAAATACCTCACAACACTAGATTAAGACCTTGTATTAGTCAATTTAATCATGAAATAATCCTTATCAAGAAAAGGGTCCATTTTTCTACGACACAAGATCAAGCTTCAACCATTTGTCCATTATGATGTGGATCAGATCTAGGCTATTTTTCTAAAAAATGCATACTCACTCTAAGGCAACGAAACTCCTGGCTGTCCATTGGGTGAGAAGTCCAAGAAGGTGAGAAACATACACTCATGGTTGGTATGCGCTCTCACACACACACAAGTGGCTATGGGGAAAGTCATTCCTTGGTCAGGCTTCCCGCTCAAAACATACCAAATTTATACCTCCTGATAGTTCTTTAATAAGGTGCCACATAAAAATGGTTTTTGAGCTTCATGAGACAAGCAAAGCTTCATATGCTTGGAGCTCATGAAAAAAAAAAATGGCTCTATAGGCATGCAAGCTATGTTATACAAGGTGGCCATATAACTGAAAATGCACATGCAAAATATGGAATGTTCAAAGGAGTCTTGCTTAGTTCATGCGAGGTCTTTAGGGAACATTGTGCCTAATGTATCTAAGAGAGGACCAATCAAAGAATAAAAAAATCACAACTTAGGGGATGCAATGTGACGCATCAAGCCATTAAGAGGAATGCAATATGCTAAGAGAGATCACGCTCTTGAAAGACATCACACCCAATGTCATCCAAAAAGAGAAAGCCCGCATTGTATAAAGTAAGAGGACTGCACTCTGAACCATGAAAAAAATGCAAAGGAATAATACCAATGTATGCCCCCACTTTAAAGAAATTGATAAACACCATACTGTGAACAATTACTTTAAAGTAGTAAATGATAAATGCAAACAAAGAAGACATGAGAGCCAACTTGGAAAGCCCTATGCCAAGTCATATGTTTCTGAGTAAAGTTATGTCATGCAAATGAAAAAGAAAAGAGAGGGGTTACCCCCAAAATGAAGACACCAAACACATAAGGGATCTATGGATTTGGGGTTAGTATGTTCTTGCTACAATGGTTTTAAGAGAGCTCAAAACTTTCATCATTCCCCAATTACACATAGAACTGGAGAATGACATGCAAAGAGAGCGAAATCAAAGAGAAGCCTTTTGGGTCAACATGGAAGAGACATAAATGTCTGGACACCTTGCGTCATCCCAAAAAGGAAAACAAAAGACAAATGAAAAAGAGATAAAGAAAAGATTGTGGGTCAACATGGAAGAGACATGAATGTCTCGATGCCTTGTGTCATCCCCAAAAGGAAAACACAAGAAAAATTAAAAAGATAAAAAAGTGAAAAGTAAAACATTGACGACATAGAGAAGAATGAAGGTAAAAATAGAGGAATGTCACAAAGAGCATCAAACATAATGTCACGAGGGATCACATCATGCACATGCAATCACACAAAAGAAAATGAAAAATAAATAATGCAAAAGACTAGTAAGTCATATGTGAGTCAACCTAAAGCAGGTCATCTGCCTCCCAATCATGTTCATTGTATACTGAAGGCAGGAAACTAGCCAAAGGGACAATAAGTGCCGAACTAGGGCACACACCAAGTTCAACACACTTTGTAGGAGATTTTTCATCTAAGCTCATGGAAGAGGAAAACAATGTATTCAATTCATTATGCACCTCTTCATCAATTTTAGCAACCTCATCATCGTCATCCAAGTTAATCACAATAGGAGGTTGAATGATAATGTCCATGGAAGAGTTTAACTCTTGTTGTGGTTGTTGTATTGGATTTTTTTGTTTTGGGGCAGGAGTAGAGTCATCATGCATTGCTTTAGTCAAGTTTGGATTTTGATTTTCTTTGTTTAATTCTTCATGTAACCTATGAGCAAGGGCATGATGTCTACACCTATGCTCTCTAACACATCTATTTCTTTTAGTTCTGTTATCAAGTTGCATTTTTGTAGGAGCAAGTTGATCAACCATAGATTTATTTTCTTCCCCAAGGGGAGGAACAATAGGAACCACAAGAGGTTGGTCAACCACTTTCTCTTTGACTTTGTATACTTTTTTTATTCTAGGAGGCGTGACAAGGTTGTTTTCATTGTCTCTTGGTCTTTTGTAGGAGGTAGGTGAGGTTTCTATTAAAGGTTGGTCTTGGTTGTTTGTAATTTCTTTAAGCTCAATCATGGTTTCGTCTCAGATGGTAGGCTCGGTGGTGGGTGGGGACATATTTCAAAGGGATAATTTTGCTATTTTCTTTGCCTTGAACTTTTGATAAGACAAGAAAAAGAAGTCTTCTCATGGATTTATAGGTTCTATAGGCTTGGTCCAAAAGAAATCTAAGGAAAAGTTACCCTTAGAGGACAACAGGTTAAAGCCACAATGATGGATGGTGAATATTTCATTATCAAAGGGAAAATTTAATCATTTATACAAAACCGAAGGGACAAATTTCATGGAGCAAATCCATGGATAGCCTAGCTTCACATGAAATTGGTCTGACTGCGAGATGATGGAGAATGAGACATCTAATGTTTTCGGCCCTAGTTGTAAAGGAAGAGTGATCGATCCCATCGTAAGAAAAGAAAAACCATTGTGTGTCATGATCCATGCTTTCAATTTATCGTATATATCTTGATAGAGCTCATGCAAAAGTAAGAATTCCTCGGCGATCACATTCTCTTCATAGGAAGGATCTATTAGTATCCCATTAGTGGGCTTGTCATAGATACGACCAACTATGTAAAGAGGACCATCGGGTGCATGTTTAAGTATATGCTTAGAGGAGAAAGCAATGTCAAGAGGATTCTTAGTTCGACCCTTATGAGGAATGACATCTATCAATCCTACCATGTCATCCATAGGATCATCATCTATAGGATCATGTTAACTAGAATCATTGTTATCATCATCTGTGTCAACATTCATCACATCATTCTTTGTAGTTTCATTGGATTTGACAAATGAAATACTATGTTTTGGCATGGAGTTGTAAAGATTTGCAAGTTTTGGTTAGGAGGGGCAACATACTTATTGCATTGATCACTAACACCTCCAATAGAAAGACGACCAGAATCAATGAGGTCTTGCACAAGATGTTTAAGACGCTTATAATGTTTCGTATTGTGTCCATTTTGTTAGTGATAATGACAATACACATTTGATCTAAATCTCAGAGGTAAAGGTTTATTAGGATCAAGTTTTTTGATAGGGGGCAAGGTAATCATTTGTTGCTCTAAAAGTTGGGACATTGTGTTATGAAGGGTATCGGGTAAGGGAGTGAATTGTCTTTTCAGGTCCCAATAGCTAAAGGGTATCATGGCTTTAATAGTAGCCACTTGGTTATTGACATTTTGAGTTGTTTTTTGAGGGGGATTGAATTGAAGGAACCCTTTGTTCTGTTTTCTAAAAGGTTGGGAATTGTTTTGGTTTGTGGGATCAGATTTCTCAGTCCAACTAGAAGTGGACTTTGTATCTTGACTGCTAACCAAATTTTGATAATCGGGTATGTGTAGGATCATGATGGGCCAAAAAGTGGCAATATGATGGGTATGTGGCTAACAACTTTTTTTTACCCAAAATTGATGAAACGAAAAGGGTTTTTAAAGGAGATTCTCAACTTTCCACCAATATAAATTATTCTTTTATTTGAATTTAATAAGTAATTATTATTCATTTTCTATTCAAATTATGACTAAAGTCTGATTGATAGGCTGATTGAAAAACATCTATTGCTTTCATCACGGTATCACATTTTTTGAATCAAAACATGTGTCACATTCTATGCTTAGTATACTATAGGATTAAAAAGAAAAATTGAATTTCATGAAGTTTTGACCAATTTAAGGTGATTGGACATATGAGTTTTTATATTTTTAAAATTTGTAATAAAAAATCATAATTAATTATTTACTTGGAAAAATTACAAAATATGTATCACATCGGGACACATGGAGTCCTCTACTTATATCTAAAATATTATAAAAGAATATTATCATTTTATTGTGGTTAGGGTGGTTAGGCAGGACACCTACTTCTTATTTTTTCCTTGAAATTTAAGTACTCTGCATTGAAATTTCAAATTTTCACCAAATAGATATATATATATATATATATATATATATATTTTAACAAACCTAGTAGTTTAGAAACCAAATTCAATTTTCTATAGATTCTATCCTTACATATGTTTGAAATAATATAGATAACTTATTCAAATTTTTATGTCAAGTTGCTTAGCTCTGATTTTTCTAATTTTTTTGCCACTTAAGGGCCTGTTTTTTCCATGATGATCCTGCACATACCCAATCATGGAGGGCAGTGCACAAGTGCATGAAGGATGGTAATTTCATCATGGCGAGCTTATCTTGAATCTTGCTTTGCAAATTTTCTATGAACATCTTTTGAAGGTGAGGGTCAGGAACCTTGACATCGATTTGGGAATAAAGCGATTGATAGTGTGAGATAAGTTAGTTATCTTTCCGTCTTCTTTTTTCTTACATCTCATCAAATCGACCAAAGTAATCTTAGGATTCATATGTGCTTGGAAATGGTTCATAAATTCCTCAACAAGTTCATTGAATGAATTAATTGAGTTGTTTGGTAAAGAAGAAAACCATTCCAAGGCAGTATCTTTCAATGACCTAGGAAAAAGCTTAGCCAAGAGTTTATCATCAAGGAAAAAGTCACTACATAAGGTAGTGTAAGCATTAACATGGTTAGAAGGATCTCCCTTTCCTCCATATTTCTCAAATCTAGGTACCTCTACACCTTGTGGCATCGATGTTTGCAATATCTCCAAGGACAATGGGTTGCTTTTGACATAATATGTAGGTGGTCCGTTTTGATTTTGGTTGATAATGGAAATTTGTTTTTGAAGGGATAAAATGGTTTGGAAGAGTTGATTTATGAGAGGGTCATTTCTTGTGTTATGAGATGGAAGTGAAAATGGTGAAGGGGTGTATGTGTTTGAAGGACAAGTGAATGGAATGCTTATAGGTGGTAAAGTGGTAGGAGATATGACGTGTGATGCCAAAAAGGTACTAGGGATGCTAGAAAAAATACCCAAGGAATTACATTACGAGTTGGTTGCATTGTTGTTGTGGCTTGAGGGTCAAGGTATAGGTAGGTATTGAGGCAATTGTTGTGGGAGGAGGAATTTGAGTTCCTCCTTGGCTTGTGACATTGCTTGTAGGTAAAGGACAACTAGTGGTTGAGGTGAGGTGTTTTCCGAAGATTTGAACTATGTTTTTCAGAAGGTCAATCCCATCTTCACTTTCAAGCATTTGGTGAATGTTATCTATAATAGGGATGGCAATGGTTGAAATGTTGGCATTTTGCACTTGATGTTGTAGATTAGCTAGATCCTCATGAATTTGAATTCGTTTTCTTGTGGGACACTATCAGTTCTTGTTTCAACTTGCATACTACTTGAAGGCAAAGAGTTGTTAAGGGTATGGTCCATACCTACTGTACTATTGTCAATACTAGGAGTGAAAGAGCTAGACAACCTAAGATCCACAATGATTGTGCTATCATAGGATGACATGAGTCTCAAACTTCGTCTCACTAAAGTATTAGCAATAGGACACCAAATACTCATACAAGGGCTACTAAATGCAATATAAGCTAAGTACAATGAAATGCTTGTAACATAAATTCTGGAAACTGAAACAGAAAGGAAACAACAACAAACAAAAACTCAGAAATAGAACTTTAAATTCCAGAAAATGTAATTTAGAATATGTAGAGGGATTGATTCGCCCAAGGTGGTGAATGATCCCAGTAGGGATTTTTTTCAAAATTTTAAGAAAATTTTAATTGAATTTTATGCTTTTTTATGTTTTATGATTTGTATGTTGGATGCAAATGTAGATTTTGTTTCATTTTAAATGAAATGAGATGCAAAACTATAAGCTATATGAATTTTTGCCAAAGCAAAATTAGAAACCCTAGAATTACAATTAACTAATGCAAACCCTAATGAAAAGTCAATACAAGCCAAATCTAGGATGATAATGCACTCCAAATTAGAATTTTAATGTTCTAAATGTAGGTTCACCAAAATGGAACCTCTAAAAATGGGTTGGTGATGAAGAAGTGCTATCGTATGGTTTAGAACATAGAGCACACCCACTTTCAAGATATTCCACTCAAGAATAACCCTAGAGATCTCTATGCAAAAGAGAAAGAGATCTTGATATAGGGTTGTCCTAGGGGATAAATGTAAACTAATAAGTGGTTCACCACCAAGTTTATACTTGGAAAATATAATGAAATGAAAGATGCAATTTACTAAAACCTAATTGAATGTAATACACTACAAAATGACCTATAAAAGCAAATGAAATAGAATAGAAAGCTACATAAAGGAAGATGTGCACTTGGAAACCTGGAGATGGCTGGAAGGAGGTCTAGAACACTAGAATTCTGACTTTTTGACCTAGTGGGACTCATTTTCCATTCTAGATGAATTAGTCCCAGTTCTGGATTTTTGCACAAGAGCAAGTTTCGGGCAAAAGGGTATCTAAATCTGTAAAGATCTCTGTCAAACACCTACAATGGGACTCATTCGCCACTTGTGGAAAATCAATCCACTTTCACTTTTTTGGGAATTGAAAACCTAAATCTGTTCTTCTCAGTCTACTCTGTCCTTCCTGATTGATTTTTAGATCCGAAACCCATATTTGCAAGATGTAGGTCTTCTCCAATGTTCTTCAAGGATTGATGACAACTTTGAAAACTTTGAATGATTTGACAACTTTTCTCCAATCTTGCTCCTTAGGAAATCTACAACCTAGACCTACAATCACACTCAAAGGAGAGGGAAAAATGTTGTTGGGTTAGTGGATAGGGGTTTCCTTGGTTAAACCCCATTTTGGAAATCAATCCTTGAAATGAAATCGAATAGGAATGGAGAATGATGAATGGACAATTAATAATGTTGCAACTCACCAAACCCTTGGAATAAAGTGCTGCAAATATTCTTGAGATGTCTACAATGGATGTAGATCTTGAATCTTGCTTGAATGATGTTGATCTTTAATGAAACACTTGCTTGAATCACAAAAACCTACATCACAATTTTTAGCACAATAACAAACATGATGCATGAAATCTTTGACATGATGATTGATGCTTGAGTGCTGCTCCAAAATGCTTGATAACCTGCTCTTGAAGACACTTGAATGCTCTTTAATTTCTCTTGTGAACTCAACCTGCTATAAGAATGCTCTCACAAAAGTTAGGTGAAAATGAATGAAAGAACCTTGTATTTATACTCAATTATGTAAGAATTCCTAAAATTACAACACTACAAGCCAACATAAGATCTAGGAGAATAAAATCCCACCAAAAATTTGAATTAATTTTGATTTTTAGCCACACGGGACTAATTCGCCCAAGGCGGCGAATGAGTCCCACCAGGCCTAAAGTTTGGGACCAATTTTAAAAATGCTTAGAAAGGTGTGAAATTAGGTTTGTGACCAAAATATCTAGATGGGAATCATTCACCTAAGGTGGTGAATGAGTCCTAGATCACTAAATCTGGGCCATTTGACCCTGAAACCCCTTAATCATGATTGGTTATTGATTGGTGTTAGGATTATCCTCAAAAATATACATTAAATGGGGCTTGTGGATGCAAAATAGGGCCAATTAAAGCATAAGAAAGCCCAATTATTAATGAAAATCCTAGAAAAGTGAAAGTGTGTTACAACACTTTACAATAGTTTAGATAAGACAAGATTAAGGTTTATTTTGATTAAAAAGAGGTTCATTAGGTTTAGTTATTTGATAAAACCTTAAAAAAGTGTGAAAGTGTGTTACAACACTTCACAACACTTTAGCAAGGTACCATTTAAATTCATTATTTCACAAGGGCCCAAGACTTACTGTGAATGTGTAAAATACATTGCAACACTAAATCAAGGCACTATTAAGCTTAATTCACAAGGAGGGCCCAAACAAGCAAGGAAAAGTAGAAGGGATATTTTATTCATTGCCACAAAGATACGAAAGAAATGGTTTTGAAATCTATATCAAGTATTGGGAAAAAATTAGAGTAGATATTACAAATTATTATGGTAGTCTAAATCTTGAAGAATTGATAGATTAGATAATTTATTTAGAATAAAATTTTGAGTATGAATACATGAGGGGCTTGGATAGGGAAATATTTTATAAAAGTAAATTGAAGGGTCATGCTACCATTTGGTGGAAAGAAGCCCAACTAGAAAGAAATAGGAAAGATAAACTTACTATTGGGATATGGGATATAATGGTGAATAAAATGAAATATAAGTTCATTCTTGAAAATTATTATTAGAGTTGTTAAAGTTACATAGTATAAAACAAACTGATATGAATGTAAAATACTACATTGGAGAATACTATAGTTTGACAATCTATTTGAGACATCATGATGAAGGAGAAAATAAATTTGTGAAGTACAAAATGGTTTGTGAGAGTAAACTTAGTAAGAGTTAAGTATGTTAAATATCTAGCCAATACAGGAAGCACATTAGATGTATCTAACCATAAAAATTAATTAAAAAAATATTTAGAGAAGGGAGGTTCTAGGAGGATAGGTATAATTTGTAGTGTCAAAAAATGTCACTAGATTAATAATTTCACACTATGTTTTGCTCCCCCTAAATTAATGGGCCTAATTACGTCCCTAATTTCCTAAATTATACATTCCAAGGCCAATTTTTATTGTTTTATGAAGGATTGCAAACATTGAATAAATGCAAGCAATTAATGTTTTGATCCCAACACTAAAAGTCCTAGAAGATAGGGCCAACCCATATGCCCATGGGTGTATGGATCCCCCTATCTTGTTGGGGACCAATTTTTGATATGTTGTTGGTGGTATTTTAACATTCAAAATTCAAATTTCAAGTGTCGGCTTTTGGGATCTAATTTTTGGGAAATTAGAACAATTGCATATAAATACCTAGTCTTTTTATCATTTGAAATCTTTAAAGTGAAAATTTATTGGAAAAATTATGATCAAGAACCCTATTGAGCAAGTCAAGAGTAGCATTTAAGAGCATTATAGTAGTAATTCAAGATCCAACATCATGTCAAAGTTTATGTCTGTTCATGTTATCATTGTTTTGTGAAGGCTAACTCTTGTTGTAGGTCTCCATTTAAGCATTCAATAAATTCAAGCAAGAAAGATCCAAATCCTTGAGGTGATGCACACATGAATTCAATCCTTCAAGGAAGCCATTGAAGGGTGGTGAGTTGTAGCACTATGTGATTTCCTCATTCCTTCCTTTCAATTATCATTTTTATGATTGACATTGCAATTGTGGAAGTGGAAACAATAACATGGGGTTTGACCAAGGTATGCGCCTAAAATGGCACAACATTTCTTCTCTCTTTGAATGTGCAGGTTATGGGTTTGAAGAGGATTGAAGGATGATTGGAGAAAATTTATTTGTTGGAAACTTGCAGCCATCTAATGACAATTTCCACATAACCCAAAAGATAAATCTATGCAACTAAGTATTTAGAGTCCATATGTAAGAGAATAGACAACATACCCATGAAAATATGACACTGGATATACCCTGGGAAAAACCTCAAGAGGGAAAAACCCAGCTTCCAAAAGCATCCATCTCTCATGTATTATTCAGCAATAAATATTACAATACATCTTTAGGGTCTCCATGAACACCATTGAAGCAACAAGCCCTCTCCAAGCAATCCATGTGAACAAGCATGTAACCACACATCCCATGCCATGCTTCAAATCCTCACAAATGCTAACAAGAGCTAACCTACAAAGTTACCAACAACTCAACCCAACCATGTCCCACATATCTACATAACATAGTCAACTACATAGGTCTCATATCATGACTGTACCTGGTAATACCATCTCACCTCCTCAATATGACAACAAAAATAGTAAACCAAGTGACTAAATCAAGCCACCAAACTGAAAATGCATCAACATTGAAATATCTATGGGCAAAGACAACCAATGTCCAAGTCATAAATGCAACATGTAAGTATAGACCACCTACAATATTGTACAACTTTTAGATATAACAATGAAGCATACACATCCAACCATACACTAATGACCATTTCAAATGAGAATAATAAGAGATGTACAACTGAACATACAATGAATGCAACATCAAATCTCCTAGATCCGACAATCCATAAGTTCATAGTATCACCATAGTCAAAGAAACCCATAAATAGTTCAAATAAATAAAATAGAAAATAAACCATACCAAAAAAACTCCAAACCTGATCCATTGTGTAGCTCTCTGAACAAGTTTTCCATCGACTATTCGAAGTTCAAAATCCAACTCCGTATGCACTCGATATGCCCTCTCAAAGCTCAAAATGAACACCTGACTTATAACTAGAAAAACATTGTCAAAACTATAAAATATGAGAAAATAATTGGCACCACAACATAGAGCACTAAGTTAGCTTTCCAACGAGTCCAAGAAGTCAAAAATCAGATCATCTGGACGAAAGTTATGCCCTTTGAAAAAAGTTGCACAATTTGACTATATGACAACACTTAGGTGGATCCCACTCCAAATTAAAAATCCATTTAATATTTTTTTGAAAAATATTAAAATAAGATATTTTTTAAACTGTGGCGAATTTTCTTTTAATATTTAAAAAATCACTTTAAAAAAGTGGAGGGGGAGTTATTTAGAAGGATTTAATTTAAAAGTTTTAAGTATTAATGTTTTTACTTTAAAACATACAGTCACCATTCTCCAAATAATTCAAAGATTATATAAAATTGAAAAGGCCGAAAAACTTAATAATTGGTAGCTGAAAAGACTGGTGTATGTGCAAGAGTATAGGCAATGTGATAGGGGCGGGTATGAGTCTGCGTACCCTGCCCCCACTATCATATAATTTTTTTAATTTTCATTTTGTAGAGACAAATTTTTACGGATGGAGTTATTTATTTTTCAGATTTTTTATTTTCTCAATATTAAAATGACGACTCTACAATCCGAAAATGAGAATTTTACAAAAAAAATTGTATTTTTTCAACTTCTCCAAAATAGGTCAAGTTATATATCAATCTTTGTCTCTTAGTCAACCCAGATTCAACTATGAGGTCCATTTTGATCCAGGAGGTCTTCTATAAATTTCTCCCCACAAAACCCCCACTTGAATGCAAAAACAAGAAACCCATTAACCCACAATTTCTCACACCCATGATCTACAAACAACTCATCAAAACAACAAACCCAAAACCCTCAGATCTGCAATAAACAACCTGCAAAACCCTCATATCTTTCCATGCCTTTCATTCTCTCATGAAATGCATAGATTCAAACTCAAACAAGATTTTTCTCAACTAAGGTTTATACAACCATAACCATGGATCTGATACCATTTGTTGCATAGATTTCTCTTTTGGGTTATATGGAAATTTTCATTAGGAAACTTGCAGCCATTGTATGACAATTTCCACATAACCTAAAAGAGAAATTAATGCAAACAAGTGCTCAGAATCAACATGCAAGAGAATAGACAACATACCAATCAAAGATGACACAAGATATACCTTGGGAAAACCCTCAAGAGGGAAAAACCTAGTCTCTAAAAGCATCCACACTCCATGTATTATTTAGCAATGAAAACCCATTCCAATACATCTTGAGAGACTCCATGAACACTTCTAAAGCACAAGCTATCCATTCCATGTGATCAAGCATGAAATTCCATGATTAAAACCCTCACACATGCACAAGCTCAACCTGCTAACCTGCAACAAACTCTCCAACCCTTAAACAACTACCCTTGTGGTTGCTTTATAGAAACAAGCTCCCACAAAACCACCAAGTGGTATTAAACAAAACCATGTGACTAAAACCACGAGATTACAAAACCATGTGCCCTCATTTAATATTGGGTATGTCATTTAATTATTTTCCCCAATATTAAATAATTACATTTTTACAACTTATCTCCCAATGTTACATACAATGTTATGAAGTGGCCCTGAGAATATTAACTCCAAGTGATGCACGTACTCCTAAACTCCCTAGGTGCACCACATACATAATAAATACATAATTACATTATAAACATTATGCAAGGTGTACAACACACCTTTTCCTAACATTATCTATTGTTGTATTCAAAGCCCTACAAGTTGTCAAGCCACGAAAAACTCACCTACGGAATTATCTGACGATATTTTGATAACTTTGCAATCAGGAAACAAAAGGACATATCTAGCATTAAAGGACTACAAAATCAATTTTATGACCCCCTATCAGGGACCCATATGCCCCTAGGCATCTGAGTCCTCTGTATGCCAGATCCAAATTGTTATGACAAGTGCACAATCTCCAGTACTTCTCAAATCTTCCTGTAGTTTATTGTTTCAGTCTATGTGCTTCTGGAACATTGCATTTATCATATTAGGTCATATTTTTCAATTAGGTTAATCATTTCAAATAATTTCCAATCCACTTTCAAGGCCCTAAGAATGTGGATCTAGGTCTGATTGACTAACCTTCATGGTTGAAAGTCAATCTTTTCACCTTGTTGATCTCCATTCTTAATGAAAATTTGAAAAGGAAGCTAATTGATCCTAATTTTTATACATTTAAATATTAGCATCATCATCCCCTTCCCCTTTTTCTATGTTTCATTTTGGTGAACCCGAAATCCTAACATTATATACCATTTGAAATTGGTGTGGTCTTTTAAACCGTAGATCTAGGTTTTGCATCATATTGTCTTGTATTTATCACTTAGGGTTCCATATTTGCATAATAAAAACTTATAAAGATCCAAAAAATTGCACCTCACATTGCATCATAGCTTGCATTAGGGTGTGTTTCAGTCATTTACATTAGATTTTCATTCAAAATTGCATTCATAAGTGCTCATTTTTGTTCACACATTATCATCCATTTGCATTTGAACCACATTGAATTGTTTTGGAAAAATAGTCACTATCAGAACTATTTGCAAATAGAAATAAAAACCTTAAACAATAACTTAATATTCATTTTTTTAAATTTTAGACCCCCTACCACAGACTTAGATGCCCCTGGGCGACTTTGTCCTTGTACAGGTGCATCAACAAACATTTTTATAGTTGTTTGTCTCAATTTGCTCAGTTTGTAGGTACTTGTAGATATTTGTTTTGGAATTAATAATTGCATGTTTGTAGGAATTTGACATATAGTTCATAGAAGTGAAATAAAGTGCATTGTTTGTATTTTGAAATTGTATCAAGATCATCATTTCTAGGTCTACATCTTAGAATAAGTCAACTATTGCATTTTCAATCTAAAATTTGCATTCATAACTTGTTCAAACATCTTCAACATTCTTGCATACAAGTGCATTTTTCATCAAATTTCCATAAAATAAGAAAATTTTGGGAAATTACTTAATGTTACAACTGTTTGCAAGTAGAGTCATAATCTTTAAGCAGTGCAATACACAGTTAGAATTTGAATTTCCAAAACCACTGACTAGGACTTAGATGCCCTTGGGCACCTCTATCATGCTATTCTTGGCTAGAAAAACTCTTTCTTAGAAGTCTAGATTGTTATGTTTCCTGTTTGCTTCTATTGTTAGATTTCTATTTTTGGCTATTTTCTATGTCTATTTGTTAGTTTAGTGTTCATCTTTGGTACACTTAAGTGTTTTGAAACTTGTATGAGTTTCATGACCTGGTTTCCTATTGCCAATACTTCAGTGAGACATAGTTCTATACTTATGACATCCCATGTTGGCTTCACATATGTTGTGGGTCATGAGTCTTCTATCTCTTTCATGACAAGTGTTGTCAATACTCAACCCATTTTGGTATCTATCCCTGATGCTACCATACCAATGATAACTTTACAAACACCTATCTTTATAGATGTTGAGACTATGGTTGCCCATGTTCCTAAAGACAAACTGAAAAAATTGGACAAGGACTTAGAAAAACTTCAAGACTTTGTGAGTACTAAATACTTTGTTGGTACAACAGTTCCTATAATTGACAACATGAGGAAATTGATTAACGATGATCATAGATTAGAGGTTTTGCATAGCCTAGTCCATATAGTTGATAATAATGTACCTACAATGGCTAGTTATGCTCAAGCTTTGGGATACACTCAAAGTCAAGGAGGAAATCAAGTCTCCCTCCCCACAACTATCTAGCCTCCATTCCTACATACACAAATCCAATTGTTTCTTCAACAACACAACAAAGCATTAGTATAACTTCAATAATAGGTCTTTCCATTGGAAATCCTTATGGTTTTGGATCTTCACATTTCACACCAAGCACGTACACAATTCTACCATATTCACCACATTCCCAAAACATGTCAACCAATGATTCCATCACCAACCAACTTTTACAAAATGTAACCTCAATCGAACAACAAATATCAACTTTGAAACCAAAACCAAAATAAACAACCATCACAATATGTCAAAAGGAGTCATTATCCTTTGAAATATTGAAACACAAATGCCACAAAACATAGAAACACCCCGATTTGACGAGTAAAATGATAAAGGGGATCCTAGAAATCATATATCAGTATATACAACCTTGTGTAGTGAATTCATTTTTGAGGATAAGCTCTCAGATAAATTCTTCCCTAGGTCATTGAAAGAAATGGCTTTGGAATGGTTTTATTCATTTTCGAATAATTCAATTCATGCATTTAATGAGCTTATTGATGAATTTCTCAATCATTTCCCAAGTAAACACTGGTCCTCAAATTAACATAACTAATTTAATATAATGCAAACAAAAGAGAGGTGAAAAGTTCATCTAGATTTCATAACCTACTATCAGTTTCTTTTGTCACAGATCAATCTTACTCTTCCCGATGTGGATATCCAAAGAGTGTTCATTTCCAACTTGCAAAATAACATAAGGGATAGAATCTTATTAATGAAATTTCCATCCTTCATACATTTGTGTATGGCTCTTCATGGCTATCAAAATTTAATTAGTTAGTATGAAGAAGCATCTTCATCAGTTCATGCTGAGAAGTCCAAATCCATACCCCAAAACAACTATCAACCATTTAAAAAGAAAAATATTATTTTATCAAGTTTCATACACCTCCAACAACCAACCACATTGAACCTCAAGTTGCTACCATAAGTCCAACTCCATACCAATTTAGACCAAAAGATAGAAAATTCACCCAACTACCTGACACTCTCCATTCGATTATGTTATAATTTTTGAGTAAGAACCTAATTCGATTACCTCCTATTAAACCTATGGACACAACCAAACCTTTACCTCCAAAATTCAATCCAAATTCCTTTTGTTAATATCATCACACAAATGGACATGATATAGAGCAATGTATGCATCTTAAACATCAAGTTCAAGACCTCATTGATTCTAATCACATCCAGTTGGGTGGTGTTAATGATCAATGGAATAATTTTTTTGACCCACCTAATCAAAACTTGCAAATTATTACCAATCCTATACCCAACCATTCATCCAACTTTGTGCAAGATTGTGATGTTAATAATAATGAGATAAATGTTGATAAGATTGATGATATGAGTGATGACATGAATGATGAAAATAATGAAGAGAAGGGAGTAGATCACATGGTTGGTCTAATAGATGTTCAACCTCATAAGGTCTAAACCATTATGTTACCCAACATTTCTTTCACTCATAGTGATGCACCTAGACATGCACTTGATGGTCCTCTCTATATTGCCTGCCATATCAATGACAAATATGTGCAAGGAATACCCCTTGATCCCATGTGTGTAGAGAATGTGTTCAATGAGGAATTATTATTTATGCAAGATCTTTATCAAGATTCTTATGAACAATTGAAAGCATGGATAAAAACTCATGATGGCTTAGCTCGCCCTACAATAGGTTCGATCACTCTTCTTGTTAAAGTTGGACCAAATAAATTAGATGTATCATTATCCATCATCTCATCATCAGACCAATTTTGTGTGAAGATAGGCTACCCATGGCTATGCTACATGAACGCTATCCCATCAATTATTCACAAGGGCATAAAGTTCCCCTTTGAAAATGATATATTTATAGTACATCATAGTGGTTTAATCCTTTATATTCTCGTGGAAAATTTTCATTGGATTTATTTTGGCTTCAACCTATGGAACCTATAAAACCTCATGAATGTTTCTTTTTCAAGTCATACCAAAAGTTCAAGGAAAAGCACATAACAAAGTTATCTCTTAGCAATATTCTTGAGAATGATAGGTCCATGGTTGTTCCTCCTACTCCAATAGTTGTGGATGAACTTGTTCCTCAAATCAATACCCTTCTAAATCACCAAGGTAAATATGTTGTGGTTCCTCCACCCATCTCTTATAAAAGACCAAGAGACAATCACATGATTCCTTTTGTTCCTCCAAAAATAAATCAAGTGTATAAACCTAACTTGAGATAGTGGTTTCCCAACCCCTAGTGGTTTCTTTAGTTCCCCCCATAAGGGAAGAAAATAAACCAATGGTTGAAAAACTATATCCTACCTCATCACAAGTTGAAAACCATGCAAGAAGAAACCAAAATGCTAAAGAGCGTAGGTATAGGCGTTGTGCTATTGCTCGTCAACTGGAAGAAAATAATAAAATAGTGAATGATAATCCAAAACCCATAGAAACAACTCAAGAAGAAATAAAACTTTCACCAACACAAGAAATGGAATAAAAACAAGAATAAAAACAAGAAAATGCAACTTCAATTGTCTTAAAACCTCCCATTGTGATCAATTTAGATGATGAAGATGAAATTGCTAAAATTGATGAAGAGGTGCATAATATTTTATTTTCAAAGAAAATGAAGTTAGACAGGGGCAACTGTGATGATCCTACTAATGAAAGTGACCCACCACGTGTTGCAACTGAAGATGCTCCTAGTCTAACACTTGATGTAGTCCCCTTGGCTAGTTGCCCGCCTTCCATATATGATGAGCAAGATTGGGATGTAAACGACCTACTTTTGGTTGGCTCACATGTGCGATACTCCTTTATGTTTTTTGTTTCATGTGCTCTTTGTGTTTTCTTGCATGCGATGTGATCTCTCGTGTTGTATTGCTTGGTGTGTCTTTATGTTTGTGAGTTTTCTTTGGATGACCCTTGATTGTTTCATTGGTGCAAGGATATAAAGGAAATGAACTTGTAGTGAAATTCTTCTATTTGTATCTTCATTCTTCTATATGTCATAAACTTTATCTTTTCTCTTTGTCTTGTGTGTTCCTTTTGGGGATGATGCAAGGCGTTGAGACATTTAGGTCTCTTCCATGTTGACCCAAAATATTGTTTGTACATCCTCTTTATATGTGTCATTCCTCCTTTGTGTTTGTTGTTCCATGGATATTTGGGGAATGATATCAATTTTAAGCTCTATTATATTATTGTAGCAAATATGTACATTGACCTCAGATCCATTGGATCCTTTCAATGCTCATTTCTATGTTGTTTTCTATAATGCATTTGAGGGAAACCCCTTATCACAATGTAGCTTTATTTGGAAACATATCATTGGAATCCATTAGATTTTTTCTTTCTATTGCTGATGATTATGATTTAGAGGTTGAGCATATGGATGTGAAAATGACTTTCCTTCATGGTGATTTGGAGGAGGAGATTTCCATGACACAACTAAAACACTACATCATGAAAGGTAAAAGTAATTTGGTTTGTAAATTGAAGAAATATTTGTATGGACTTAAATAGAGTCCTAGGATATGGTACCAAAAATTTGATACATATGTGTTGAGTTTTGGATTTGAGAGTTCTAAATTAGATCATTGTGTTTATTATAAATTTGATGGTAATCGTTTCTTGTTTATTGCATTACATGTTGATGATATGTTATTTATTAGTAAAGAGAAAGGAATGATTTGAAAATTAAAGTCTCAGCTTGTGCAGCTAAATTTGAAATGAAAGATCTTGGTATTTCTAAACACATCCTTGGGATGGAAATCAAAAGAGATAGATTGAATAGAAATCCATGGAGCAAAAGATCCACCAATGCTTATGTGCTTACTTTATTTGGTGGGCAATTAGTTGGACGAGTAAGTGAAATATTGTGGTTGCTTTTTCCACTACTGAAGCCGAGTATATGATAGCTACTCATGTTTGTAAATAAGCCATTTTGTTTAAGAGATTATGTTGAGATATTGGAATTAAATAAGGTATAATGACAATTAGAGTGCAATTTTCTTGCTAAGAACCTGACATTTCATGCCAGAACCAAGCACATTAATGTACAATATCATTTATTAGAGATATGGTTGAGGATGGCATGGTGAAGGTAGTTAAAGTAGAGACTTTGATTAATGTGGTAGATTCTTTAACTAAGCTTGTGAGCACAAAGAAGTTTAGATGGTGTTAAGAGTCTATGGGCCTTGTGGCCCCCTAGCGATTAAATTATAATGTTGATACTCCCTTTTCTCTTGCAAGGTGTTTGAAAAGTGGGATAATGTTAGGAAAATAATGTCTCAACCTTGCAATTACATGAGGTTACTATTTATAGTAAGTTTACATCCCTAATTTTTGGGTCCAAAAAGTCCTAAACATTAGTGGGGGTGCCTTAGTCCTAAGAATGTGTTTTCAAATTATTACCACCTTTAGTGTCACTATTTGGTGTTTTAAAAGTGATGTATGGTTGTCTTAGGTCCAAAAAATCAATTGGGATACATATTTAAACAAGTTTTCCCTCTCATTTGAACATCTAAACTCTATCATGAATTATGAGCAATTTATATGTGCAAATTGTGAAGATACATGCAATATCTCCTCTACATGTTTGTTACAACTCTCTATTATGTTATGTGGACTAAACCCTTGAAGGTCTTCAAGAAAATTCATACATTCTTCATCAACTCTTTGTGGCAACCTATGGTGTGACATTGAAGTTCAACAAGGGTTTTATGACTAAGGCAACTTTTTCTTATGTTATTCATTTATTGCAGTCACTATTATTTACTTTACCTCTACTCTACCTAGGGAACATGATTTATACCAACATTATCATTATTGTTGTGATTTATACTATACCTATTTCTGGAATTTTTATTTTCATTTGTGATCATTCATATTTTCATATTTAGGCTTATATCAATTAATTTAATTAATTACACTCATTAAATTTTCCCTCTTTGCAACAAAGGAAAAAAACTTAGACAAATTGACTGCCCTTGGAGGTAGTTAGTAAATCATAAAACCCTAGTTGGTTTGTGTTTCAAGGTTAAGCAAGTGCTTGTTTATATCTAGGATCACTTTTACCACTTAACAAGTAATAATAATATTTTCACAAATTTTTCATTTTTTTATAAAATTCAAAAAATCTAAATATTTTGGAAAGTTAAGACAAAAGAGGAGAAAACCCATAAATAGTTTGGATAGATTAATAATATTGTAAGAGTAGTTTTTCGTTGCATTTTCCTAAATTTTCAAGGCAACAAAAAATCAAAATAACTTCACCATACTTATGCAAAAGAAATCTCATCATTAGCAAAATAGATGTCTAATTCCAATTAAATCTTTATATAATATAAGACACATTTATCATGCATATATAAAACATTAGCACAACCAATTGACATGAGACTATTTATATCACAATCTAGAATACTCTAGTAGATATTTTTCTTAATATTTTATTACCATGTTAATTTCATAATGAGCACTAATAAAATTAATCATTCAGTAAAGGTATACTCTCATGTGAAGGTAATGATTTAATAGTTTTCTCAACTAAATCTATTAACAATAATTTAAATTATCAAGCCACCCCCTTCCACTATCATACAAGAATATATGACAACATCATACAATTTGAATTTAATTAGCTATAATTTAATTCTACAGTAATATATAGTCTTGAGGGTAATGATGCCTTATTTTTACTACTAATCTTAGTTTTAATGGTCATGACAAATATAGTGACAACATCTAATGTTAGTCCAAATTAAAAGGGCAATGTACTCTACTTGGTTATAACCAAAATGCCAATTTATTTAGCACAATTCTTTACAAATTATAGCTTCAATAGTCCATAATTAGTTTGAAATAACTTAAAGTATATTAGCATCCTTTTAAGCATGCCTCAATTTGATCTAGGCTTAACAAGCTCCATGGAATTTATAACATATTCTATAAGAAAACTGTAGAGGTCATGACATCTTATGTAAAACAAGGATAAACCTACATATAGTAAAACATTAAGAATACCACCAACACGAATTAGTAGTTAAAAATATAATTACTTGGTAGTAGTAAAACTATCATAAGATTTTCAATCTAAGAATATGTATCAATTCATAGAAAGGTTATAAAATTCCACATAATACATAACACATTCGGACATAAGAAAATGATTGAACCATAGTTATCTTATGAAAAATAAGGAGAGACAGTAAAACAATAAGAATATCACCAACAAGAATTAGTTGTTATTTAAAATAAAATTATCAAGCAGTCAAAAAATTATCATAACTTTTTCATTTCTCTAGATAAAATTAAAAATTAAAAATGTTTTAAAAAGCTAAGACAAAGGACAATAAAATTAAAAAAATGGTTTGATCTTTTTCATTTCTCTATAAAATTAAAAAATATATATTTTTTAAAAAGCTAAGACAAAGGACAATAAAATTAAAAAAATGGTTTGGATAGATCAATAATAGTGCAAGAGTAATTTTTTATTGAATCAACATGAATAGTCAAGGCAATAACATTCAAAATATATTCACCATGCTTATGCAAACAAAATCTCCAGTCATCAAATAGATAGAGTAATTCAAAATTAATTTTAACATGATGCATGTATATGAAATATTAGTAAAATCAATTGAAGTGAAAATAGTTACATCACAATTTAGAATAAACCAATAGACAATAATCTTAATAGTTTATTGCTATGTTAATTTCATAATGAACCTTAATAAAAAATAATCGTTTAGTAAAAGTATACTTCCATGTGAAAGTAATGATTTAATAGATCTTTCAACTAAATCTTCAAACCATAACTTAAATTGCCAATCCATCCCCTTACACTATCATCTTAGGGTATATGACAACATATATATTTGACTTTAGTCATCTATAACTTAATTCTACATAATAATCTAGACATTATTACTATTAAACATAGTTTTAATGGTAATGACAATTATAGTGACAACATTCAATGGTAGTCTATTAAAAGGATATTATATTATTATAGACACCTAAAAAATGGTTAATACACTATCATTTTCAATATCCTTATCAATTTTTTTATCTATATTAATCAAATAATTTTTAATTATTTAATTAATCTAACATTTTTCTTCATAAAAATTAAATAATTAATTAATTCATCTCTTATCATTTTCCCTTCCACATTAATTAAAATTAAATTCAAATTTATCTTTGATCTTCTATAATTATCTAACACTCCTCTTTTAAATAAACTAGAAATAATTTAGTTAGATTATTTTTTTTTTATCTATAATTAAAAATTATTTAATTAGCTATCACTCCTCTTTTAAATAAATTAAAAAATTAAATAATTTTCCCAAATTATCATTTGAATTAAATAAATACTAATTTATCTATTTTAGAAGAAAATAATTTATTTAAATTAAATCTTTTTTCTATAATTAAAAATTATTTAATTAGCTAACACTCCTCTTTTTTAAATTAAATATTTTCTTCCAAAATAAATAAATAAATATTTATTTAATTCCTTCCTTTAAAAATTCAAAATTTGGATTTACCCTATCTTGAATTTTCCTATTCATTGATCTTGCAAATCAATCTCCACCATTGATCAAATGTCAAGTGAAACATATAAATAAGAAGCTTTTATTTCATTCATACCTCATAACATTCTTATAATCAAAATTACTATAGCAATCTTATCACTATCAAGCATTCTAAGAATTCAAACATTATCAAACATTTATCATTGCCATTTATCAAGCATAAGTATCATTTAACTTTGATCATTTATCATTATCATTGCATCATATTATTATTGTTCTTTCATAGTTTATTACTTTGAAGAGCAACAAACAATGGAACAAATTAAGATTTTATCTATGATGACTTTGTTTGTTAACTAAATTCTATATTTTGAGCCAAGATCTTGAACTTCATTGTGTGATTGTGAGAGTGAATTTTGCATTGTTGATATTTATGATCCACATTTTCATCATTCACAACTACGCTTAATTATAACTAAAAAACCGATTAATTCAACATAATACTTCAAAAATTTGTACTTCAATCATCAATAATTATGTTATAATCTATTAAATTATATTAACATTGTTTTAAATATATGTATCACTTTTCACAAAGGTTAAAAAGCCCCATAAGATACAAGGTTTATTCCATTAGAGACCATGTACATCTCAAAAATAAAATAATATAGCTCTATTTGATAAAACAATAAGAATATCACCAACCAGAATTAATAATTAAAAATAAAATTTTTGACCCCAAGACTGGCAACTTGGTTTGGCAAATCTCTATATAGAATTATTGCATTGCATAATGGTTACGGTTTGAATTTCTGTGAGAGTGCGTCTTCCAGAACTTGCACTTTACCCATCCATGCTTTCCTTTCCATCTCCATCTCCTGTTCCACATCGTCCCGCTTAGATCTTGCATTGATTTTTTTATTCTAATATGTTCTTACCAGTACTACTCATTTTCATGCTTAAGATACACAGATTACTTACCCTCTGGATGTCTGCGTTACAGGATTCATTTTGTCCATTAGATTTGGCAGCGCAATGTCCCTTCTTAATGCAATCCAGCAGCTGATTGGCTGTGTCTATGCCTAATCACCAAACAATGCTTAGTTAACTAGCACTCCAACTTCAGTCTATTAAATGAGAAATAGGAAGCCACGATATCATACGCATAGGCAGAGACATTTCACTTACCTGCAAGATATGCACCATGGACATAACCATTGTATTCCTGACTGGTATGCTCTCCAGTGAAATACACAGGCCCAACTGGTGCCTGACATCCATTATCAACAATAAGCGTTTCCTTCTTCCAAAAACCATTTTGAGAGATCTGTGAACATTTTCATTGGGCATTAATATGACGTACCTGTAAGCTCGCAAAGTCGTGTACGGATACGCCTATGGGCCAGTTGGAATAAGTTCCCTTGTAGAAGCGATCTTGACCCCATCTGGGAATCAAAATCGCTTCTATTTCAGGAATATGATTGCCAAACATGTTTCTGAGAACTGACATTATTTCGGCTTTGGTTTCGTGGTCAGGCTGCTGTTCTATCCTCCGGGCTTCATCGTCTGTAACCGTCACCATAAGCAGATTTCCTCCCGGATACTCATTTTCCAAATGCTGTAGAACAGAGGAAGGTATTTTTCAGAAATACAGTCAAATCTAAATAAAGGGTTTTCCTTGGTTTAAATGAGAGAATAGGTTATCACACCTGCCAAAAATTGTAGTAACCTCGTTTCTCATGAGCATACATGAAGAACTCAGTGCCAGGGCCTGTGGGCCAGAACTTTGAGGGGAACTTCATGAAGATCTTGCAGTAAATCACCATATCCCACTTGTATATTGCCATGAGTTTCCATAGCTGCAAATACATATTCAAGAACATCATTTCAGGACTGTGATTTTATCATGAACTACTTTCTTAAAAGTGAAAACAAACAAACAAATTTACCCTATTGAAAACAAACAAATATACCCACAGGCAAGTCAGGTTTAAAGTCGATGAGTTTTGTTTGAAGAACCCCCACACTGACTGATACAATGGCGTTCTTTGCAGTATAAACTGATCCGTCCTCTGTTGAAACCTTCACACCATTGTCTGTGTATTCAATTTCTCTAACAACCTGCACAACGTTTGGGTACATTCATGTAACGAATTCAGAAATCCTTGCTTTTATTTTTAAAAAGTAAGGGAAAGGCCAAACCTTGTTGAGCTTCAGACGTGGGTCTGAAATAGATCCGTTAGCAGAGTGGAGAAATTCCTGGGCTATCCGATGAACAATGTATTCGTAACCTCGACTGTCTGCAATAAAATACTCATCTTCTCCATATTCCTCGAACGTAGGATTGGGCTCCACATTCTTCAAGCTTGTCACTCTCGGAGGCTCTGGACATCCAGAGTTCAGACCCAAATTTATCATTAGTTACCTATTTCCATCGTACCCAGTAAAAATGAAAAGCAACCAACGGCAAATTACCTAAAATTAGAGAGGATCAAACCTGCAATTTCGAAGTCGTACGTGAAGAAATCGATAGCCATCTCCAACGGCGTGGTGGGAACACTATATTGAAACAATAGAAAACATCAATCAGTTACACGGGTTCAATGAAAAAGTAAGGCTGAGAATGAGTAACAGCCAAGTGCAATCAAACCATACTGTCCAAATGTCCTCTGTGAGGCCAAAATAGAAATATCTTCTCCTCCGGTCTTTTGCAGCAATGTGGACAGGTTTGAACTGAAATCAGATGATAACGTGGCCAGTTTATAAGGGCGCGCCACAGCAGACTGAGGCAGAATACCTCCCCTGTATTACTACCCACATGAGTAAACATTTTTCATGATTGAATAGGAACTGATAGTTTCTTGTCCAAACTTAAACATACTTACTCCTGGCCATAGATATTGTAACTGAGATTGCTCCAATCGGAAAGAAAGGAACGCAGCTTGTACTTGTTGGCGAGAGGCCAAATGGGATTCATTTTGGGGCCTCCCACGCCCTCCACCCAGTTGGCTCCTTTCTCTACAGTATACCCTGCGATCGACTCCTTGTACATTCTCCCCCCAATTCTATTCGTCGCTTCCAGGATTACAAAATCCTTCACTCCATTATCCGACAACGTCTTGGCTGCCATTATGCCTGAATTCAAAGAAAACAAATCTGTCTATACAAGGCTTCCATGTGGGAGAAAGATTCAGTAAAATCTAAACATACCTGACATCCCTGCTCCCACCACTATTGTAGTGGTTGCATCGATGGAGCAAGAAGACGTAAGAATCAAGAAAATCCCCAAGAGAAACATCGTTACAAGTTATAACCAAGTGTGGCAGCTCCGTGAATTCACTTCATCGCCAGATCAATATATAGACTATGTCGTCTCGTTTTAACGAAAGGATTAATGCATTTGAATTTGGTGGTGTGCTTATTTTATTGCAGTACCCGACATAACCAGATCCGCATATCTTTTTGCACATGCTCGACACGCTTTTTTCGTGCTGTAAATTCCAAATTCCAAATTAGATGAAAATATACAATGACAAATTGCACAAAGTGGACAAATTTCCTGTAAATTTTTTTGTACGGTACGGTGTCGTGTGTACACGCACTCCCAGCTCGAATTAGGTGATGGAGAGGATGGAGAACATGTTTTTTTTTTTAATTGTAGAGACGGAGAACATTGTTGACACATTAATAACGTGGACCAAAGAGGCACCTGCCATATAATATTAGAAGCCTTTCGGTGGCCCAAAAAAATAAAAATTTTATGAACACATCCTCTTCTATCCATCATCTAAACATGCCCATAAAAGCAGGAGAACAAGATCTTTGCCTTTTATTCTCGGCCTTTTTGTTGAACTATTATTTATTATATTTGTAACTTCTTTCAACTTTATTCAATTAAAAAAAAAAACATGCTCATATAGAAGAATAAGATCTACTTATGAGCATATTTCTTTTTATTAAAATGATTTTTTTAAATGTTATCATTATTGTAATGGCAAGTTTTTTCAAGTTAATTTAAATCACAAGTATTAATTTTTATTATTTGTCACTCAAAATCAAGCACACCTCCCATTTCTTCCAAGCAAAACAAAAAGAAGATTAGATTGCTAAGAAACCACAATTCTATTATTAAATGTAAATATTTAACAATTTTGTCTTAACCTACCTTAGAAAGTCTTAAACTTATGCTCGAAACAAAGCATACCTCCAATTGTTGCCAAGCTCAACAATATAAGCATCAAAATCCAAGAAACCATAGAACTACACAACACCAGCTTCACTCATGGCAAAAAGAAAATTAAACACTAAAATTTGAAGAATTGTTTTGTAAAGTTTTTAAAATTGGAAATCAATATGCCTTCATGTCTCATGCACGCTTCTACATTTTGCATTCATGTTGATTAATGTAATGAAAACTAAAATAACTGCCAAAACCTAGTTTATAAGCTTTCATTTTGGAATAAGATGTGAGTAAATATAAATTGATTGAATTGGAGTGCACTCCTAAATGCTAATGCTTCAATTTGGTTGAGTGTTATGTACTCAAATGTATCAATTCTGATTTCATTAAATGTTAGATTTTTTAATTTTTGTTAAAGACAAATTATAATTCTTACCACCAATATTTGAACGGGCTATGAAAAGCTAAAATAATTTTTTTGAAAAAAAAGAAATAATAATATTAGAAAAATATATTAATTTTTTTATTACACAATTTTCTAGATAAATTACTCACAAAAAGGATTATAAAAAAACAAAAGTGAAGATTTTAATAACTGGAGGGACTAATACATAATTAGATAGTAATTTAAAATGGGACACAAAGAAGATATTGAACAAGAAGTTTAAAATATGATTTACTTTTACATGAATATGAACTATCAATGTTTATGGAACTGCTACGTTTATGAGGTATATTATGAACAACATGTAATTAGTATCTATAGTGCTTCTTGAAATTTTTCTTTAGATCTTCATATGAAATTTTATAACATATTTTCCTAATGTAACTTTTTTATACCAAACCTTCCATGATAAAACAACCATAACAATATATTTTTCTGATTCAATATAATAAATATGAAATCCAGTAAGAAAGTAAACTGTATAAAAAAACGTATTACTCATAAATAATTAATGACTTATTTTTGAAAATTTTAAATAATTGAACATAAAAAAAGAAATTGCTCAATTTCAACTTGTGCTACATTTTTAGAGAGTGTAATCATATCCCCCTAATTCTAGAATTACAAAATCCTACACTCCATTCTCCGACAATATCTTCGCTGAACCCACAAAAAACGAAATCCTCGAAACAAGGTTTCCATGTGCGAAGTCGGTTTTATATTGATTGAAAACCAAAAGTGACAGATTGATAGCTTGACAGAAGAAAGGCTGTCATAACTATTTCATCCTTATCTATAAATCATTATTACAAGATTCGCATGGTAACGAACAACTAGGAGACAATCAATAAAGGCAATTTTTTTAATAAAACATGTTTAAATTTTTAGAATATGGTTGTTTGTTTTATCGTGGTTTTCAGTATTTTAATTTTGTTTCAAATGTTTTATTTTTTTTTTGATATTTTTAAATATGTAGAGAGATTTTATGTAATGGTTATTTGGTTTTTGTAAGGTATGTGGATATAGTTTGATTTTCTTATTAATGTTTGTGTTAGCATGCTTTTATGTATTTAATTGGTGGATAGATTATTTTAATTGTATATGCATTGAAATTTTGATGTAAGATGTCTATATTTATTGCATGTGTTAATCAAAATAAGTGAAGTTTGATTGAAGGTGATTTTGATCAAACTAATCTTGGTTGAAATTAATTAGCACATATGGGGTGCCCCATTATGGAATTGAACTTAATCAAAAGTGTGGTTGAGAAATTATTTTGGCACTTTTGCTAAACTAGATAAGAGATCTACATATGCATGGAAAGAATTCAGTATATAATGAAGGCTACAAGCTTGAAATAAAAAAATGGATGTGATCAAGACTCATATCATGCTAAATTTACTCTATCAAGAGACAATGACAATAAATCTATCTGAGCAACCTTATGGTTTTCTTCGATTCCAAAATGTAAAATATAATAACTCATTGCATCAATTTATTCAACATATCATAATGTATCATTCTTTCATTACATTGAGTTCTCCAAATGTAGAATTTCTTTTTTTTTGTAAATGTAAGATATCACTATGTAATTATACCAACTTTAAGCTTTTCTAATGGCAAACCAACCTAGCACATGTTTTAACAAACAAATCCTACACCTCATTAGCATACATGGTTTAAAATAATAGAGAGCCAATAGTTGAAAATCAAACAGGCTTTTTAATAAAAATATGATCAAGCTAGAAAAAAATACCTACTTTATAAAATGCCTAGGTTGTAGAATCATAGACATCTATAATTGAGTATCAACATAAAGGTTAAAGAACTTCTCAATATGTTTGTCTAACTATTAATAGGAAATTAGATAACATATAAGCAACAATTACTTTATAAAGTGCTTTGGCTATCAATATAGCATTGTCTAACAAGTGAAAGGAATAACTCAAGATAGGCATTGATAATTTGTTTGAAACATGTCATGCCTTCATTAAGAAAAACCGACTATTTTTTTGAAACATTAACTTAAAAAGTTATCTTCCCCAAGTGTTTGACGTGCATCCATAACTCATTATACAAACTGCACACCTTCATATATTTACCCCTTAACTTAAACACAAAATTTAGCTTTAAATAATTCATTAAACGATCACCACTAGGTCTTACTCACAACTACCTTGTGTTCTCCTAGTGTCTACTAGGTTAGCCTAGTTCTTGATTTGGTTAGGTTAAATCTTGTAGGACTAAGGTCTAGGATTGAGGGTCGACTAGTTATTAGTTTAGAAGTGCCTTAGATCCAAACATATTTAATAAAGGTTAAACATCCATCGATTCCTACGAAGGTCATGACCCTCTCATCTATCTTTGGTCTAGTTGTTTATCTTAAACTATCATGGTTAAATATTATCATGGTTTTATTTTGAGGAGATCAAATATTGACGTATATTTCATATCTTTTTAGCCTAAAATTTACCAATAGATTAAACCTTATCTCCTTAGAGTAAGATAACCATATCGAATCCAAGTTATGCAAGACGTGTCAATTATTTCTACATCATTAACTAATTTAAATACACCTTAGGTTAGGTTTAATTTGATATAGATTAGAGGCCCCTTTGAGACTCACGATAAGAACCACATATTAGACCTTATCCAAGTTATTCTAATTTATTTAATTATTAGTTAAATAGTCCTTCATCCTAAAATTACCTAAGTTGATTAATTTGTTTACCAATGATATAATGATAGCCCCTAATTAGGGAGGCACTAATTCTCACACGAATAATTTCAAGGGTTATTTATTTCCCTTTATTATCTAAGGTCACATTACATTAGGTTAAATTAATAGAAATTTGATGCCTATTTAATTCATAAAAGATTAAATCCTTAAGTTTGACATTGCCCTAAATCAATTTATTTATCCCTATTTGAATAGGACTTAGGGTAAAAGTACAAAGCTGTGTCATACTTTTGGCCAACTTATCAGCACCAATGAATTTTAGTATTTATAACTAAAAACTAATTTTGGTAAAACATATGATCTATTAAGATTCATTCTAGATAAGTTAAATGTCCACAACTTTTCCAACTCAAATTGTTGGCTAAATGCATATGCAACACCACTTTGAGGCCAATTTACTAAAAAAATGAAAATATTTGAAAAAATTAAAGTTTCAACAACTCCTCATATAAATTACATATTTTAAAAAATGTAAAAATACCCTTTTGTAGATCCATAAATGTAGTTTTCAAATATATATTTATTTTAATAGTTCAATTATTATTTATATTTTATTTTTATTTTTTACTAAAAGTAGGTTATCAACACAAAAATATTAGGTTGATTACCATGTCAAGAAAAATACTAAAACTTATTAATTTTTTTTTTTTTAAAATATGATGCCCTAGATAAAAAAATCTAGATTAAGATAGTATAATTTGTTTTCTATTAAATATTCAATAAAAGTTGATGTCGAGTGGAAACAGTCGTGTTTTAATACACACACATTTGAATATATATATATATTTTTAATTAAAATTGCAAAACAAAATATCCATGCCCTAAAGTTTCAAATTATAAATACACACAAAAAAATTGAAGGAAAAAAAAGAAAATTTACTACATAAAGCTTGACGTCGAGTGGAACATCATTTTTCAGCATTTTATCAGCAACTAAATTATAGTGTTAATTTATAAAAAACTACATTCAAATAATTTTTTAATTTTTTCAAAAAAATACAAACATAAAATATACTAAAAAATACACATTTTATTAGTTTACATTATTTCAAAATTCAAAACATATATGCCACTTTCTAGTGATTCAAGTTTAAAAGTTAGATTAGTGTTGGCCATTTCCTTTATAAAAGTGTGACACAGCTTTGTACTTTTACCCCTTAGTCATCTCCAATTCTGAGGAGGAACAATACATCATTAAACCATGACCTCTTCTATGTAATGGTATTAAATTGCTATTATTTAATTTCCCATTTGATTAATATAATTGGCTTACCTGATATTTATACCAAGCTAGGTATATATTTAAAATATTAATTAAATTACTTGATATTACATGCATTCAAATTGGATTTGCCTATAAGAAAGCCTCTTACTTAATTCTATTAAAAATAATAAATTAACTTATTAAATACATTTTGAATAATGAATCTAGTTCACACTAGATTTGTTTATCGATAGTATTTATCTCATTTACATTTAATCATTTAATTAATTTTGTAAAGGTATTATAACTTAGATGTTCCTTTATTTTTAATCAAACTTAAAAGGATTAATTTAGTTCCTTAAATCTCACTTAAATTTAAAATTACTCAAAAGTCACTTTATTAAATATTTCATAAAGTGACTTTAAGTCATAACTTAAAGTGAGGGTTCCCAATTACATTGTCCCCACCATGGACATAATTAGTAATTAAACAAGTTTAGTTATAGTAATGATAAATTAGGAGTTAATAAAATGTGCATTCAATCATGACCATTGGATTTATTTTAATCTTGACCTTTGGATCTTAGGGAAACCAAAGTAATCCTAAACCATAAGGATGCTCTTATAAAACTTGACTACCTCACAACTTGCTCATTTGAATTTGTACATTAAAAAAAAAATGAAAGTGAAGCTTCAAGAATGTGGAGAGAAATTGTCTTATGTTGGTTCATACTCTCATTCTCATATTCTAGGCCTTTTTTTTCTTTTATTTTACTCTCCCAATTTAATCATTTGTATTTAACTACTCCTTCTCCTTTGTTAAATTTATTGATTTCATAATGTATACATATACAAAATATGTAACAATACACACACACACAATAACTTCAATATACTTAAGGATGCTTTGTATTTTTTAATACTAATATATTAATTTTAATATATTTAATGTTGCTATGTTCTAAAGAAGAAAATGGTTTTATTTTATTTATTGGCGTTAAAATCCTTGGCTATAGGTTTTGGGATCGCGCCCTTGTCTAGAGGGCTGACGACTCCATGGGGGAGTCATGACCCTCAAGGGAGGCCATGACTCCCCTTTGCAGGTCACAACCTGTAGGGGGTTGTGGCCCCTTGGGGTCACACCTCATGGGCCAAACCCATTCGGGCCGTCCTATGTAGGTTAGAACTGACACATGCCACAACCCTTAAATTGCATTTTTTTAAACTTTTTTTTACTTATTTGTTTGGATATATCTATAATATAATTTATATATAATATTATATGTATGGGTAAGTGCACCAAGATGGTCGCACTTTTGTGGCCACAAAAGTGAAAAATGAGACAAAACGCGTTCGCGTTATAACGCGAACGCGTTTTGTCTTTTTAAAAGCAAAAAAAAAGTAACATTCTTCATTTCTGTTTTTACTGTTTTCTATTTCTGCCCGCGGCCAAGAACCCTGCACTACGCGCTCGCGTTGTTGAGGAGGTGACTACTTCACATTTGATCAACTTGAGCTCAATTTTCTTCACAAATATGGCACCCCGACGACGAAAAGATGCAAGAGGTAAGTTTTGTTTGGTATTTGTAATGATTTTTTTTGTTTTAAATTGATTTTGTTTGTTTTAGTTTAGAAATGAATGATTTTTAATTTGTAGGAAATCCTCAACAAGAGGAGGAAAATCCTCAACCAAATCAACCTCAACAAAATCAACCTCAACAAAATCAACCTCAACAACAAAATCAACTCGCCACCATTCTCTCAATACCCCTCCGCACTCAAGAAATTTGAGGAGGAAATTCGAAAACAATAAAAAAGAAGTTGAGGATCTTAATAGGTTGAGTGATCAAAATTCTTCAACCACAGAAAGGATACATCTAGCAGATTCATTGAAGGATTTGTTAAAAATGTGGATGCAATTACCCAACAAATATCTGGATGGCAAAATAGGAGGCAAACATCAAGGGCATATTATGCAGATAAATTATCATATAAACAAGTTAAAGATTTAAAGATTACTAAAGGCGATTTGTGTTCTCTATTCACTGACCCTAGAACAAATCAAAATCT
>VDFB02325020.1:134915-173103 GCA_007258455.2 Sequoia sempervirens | reverse complement strand
TATACCTAATAGGGGGCATGTTCCTCAACCTAGTTATTGAATTAGATCCATGTTGTCACCTTGAGAAGAAAATTCATGGATCGATAATTTTATATTTACACATTTTTCATAATAAATACATCTATCACAAACCATAATAAATGAACATATCCAACTCCCTCCACCCCATACATAATAAACCATCACCATCTAGACTTGACACTAGTCAAGCAAATGCAAACTTTACATCATGCAAAATAATTGAGTTTTCATGACAATCACAAACAAATACCATTGTTAAATCAACCTACTACCTACATTCTTATTTCCTAATCATCTATTATATCATACCAATACATCCCTTAATGGATGTATCCTTCCTATAATATGAATAATACAATAAAAATATACCCTTTTGGCAAGAGATATGGCAATTGTTGGTTTGTTTTATCAATTGGTCTTTTTCTTGTTGATTTATCTTTTGTCTCCTAATGCCTACTCAAGGCCACCTCAAGCTTTCAATATATTGGTTTATTTAGAAAAGAATAGAATGGGGAATGGTCATTAATTTTGTATGTTGTGTTTGTGATATCTTATTTTAATATTACTAAGACAAATACATACCTTGTGTGTGTTGGGATGGCCTCTTGCATAAACAATTATCCTTTGCATATAAGGTCATTCAATACCTTTTATGCACTAGGACTATCATGCTCTAAGTATTAATTCCTCACATATATATGACAAGGTTCTAGTATGTCTGGTATGAATAATGACAACCTTTATTTGCAGAGTCAAAGTCCATGTAAAGGATACAACATCACCTTGGTTCCTCATACCTTGTCATATAATATCCCTTTTCTACATCAAAATTAGGATTTCTCTCTACACATTTCAAACATAACCTAAAGCATATCACCTTTCCATTCCATATTTCCTATCCACCCCATTACCTACTTATATCTTTGACTAATAGATATTTTATCAAAAAAATGACTCATTCTTCATTATCCTACATTCCACCTCATTTTCTTCTTCCATACTAACTCATTCCCATTCCATCCTAACACTCATTTCATCTATGTATCACGACACAATTTTTTTTTCAAAAATAGATCTCGGTGCATCCAACATTTCCTACATACATAATCATAAACATAGATCATCATCATAGGTCATCACATAATTATCAAAATCATAACATATGCAACATCATCATATTCATCACATACATACCATCATCATAGTTGCATCACCATCATATCCATCATATATATATATCATCATCATATACATATAATTATAACATCATAATCATATCATATGCCATCACATCATTATCAAATCATATCATAATCACATCACCATCATATATATCATAATCACATCAACATAATATCCATCACACATATATCATAAATTTTATGTATCATATCTTCATAACATGAATCACATATACACCATCATAACATCATCATAATGAAAGTCATACTAAACTCATGACACATACATCACCAAAACTAAGTCTTATCTCATATATATATACCGTGTCATGGTACATCAAAATAATGTTTGTGCATGGGCTACATGAGTCATAAATATACATATATGTGTTAACCCACATGAAAATAATATGTATTCTACATCATATGGTGCACATATACACTAACAAGAACTCCCACCCTTTGAGTGGTCGGTTGACCCTGGTATGGATGATGAAAATGTAAATAATATAAAATAAGAATAATGTAATGCAAGTACCAAATTCACAATCAACAATAACTCAATAAAGCTCAAGATCTATGCATAAATGAAACAATAAAAATTATTCCATGTATACATTATTCAACAACAAAACACCTTGCATACCATAGAAAAATGAGGTTGTGGAGAGGATGAGCTAAACCTTGTTGGAAAGAGCTAGAAGTATGTAGAGTGGTACATATCTAGATCAATATTATCTGGTAAAGGCTATAGTAATTTCTTTATATTTTGTACATAGGTATCCTGGTTCAATTATTGTTGATAAAAATCTTTATGAAGTGTGGATAGGTATAAAAAATTTAATTTCACATTTAAAGATATTTTGTTGTGAGGATTATGTTCATGTACCTCAAGATAAGTGATCTAAAGTAAATCCAAAAGCACATAAATTCAATTTTTTTGGTTATGGTGAGAACATGAAAGGTTATAAGGTTTGGAATTGACTAACCTAGGAAATGATCTATTTTAGAAATATAATTTTCAAGGAGTTTTAAATAAATTTCAGATCTTGTATAGCCAAAGTAAACACACCAAAGAAAAATGATATATTTTGAGACCAAGGTTGAAAAGTAAAAGATTCACATATTGAAAAATAAGATGATATATTAGAGTATGGAGAGTAAGCATATGGTTCATATGAGAGTTTGAAGTAGGTTTAGCATGTAGAAGAATAGGTAGAGAACATTACTCCTGCCTTGATATGATCCATACGACATGATATAGATGATAGGTATATCCCACCAAATTTATGTTGTGCATTCACTTTGTTATATACCAACAATGAATTGAGATCTTTTAGGGAATCTCTCTCTTTGAATTGTAGTGAGTCTATGATGTGGGCAATGTAAGAGAAGATGATAGCCTTAGATAGATATCATGCTTAGGATGTTGTTAATTTGTTTAAATAAATAAATTCCATTAGTTGTAAGTGAGTGTATACAAATAATATCAAACCAAAGAGATCATTAGAGAAGTACTAGGCCAAGATAGTGGCCAATGGCTACTCTACAAAAGAGGGATTTGATTTGGTAATATTTTCTTTCCTATTGATAAGTTATCTTCCATTATTCCTATTATCTATTATTATATCTTGTGATTTAGAGATTGAGAAAATGAATGTTAAAATTGATTTCTTGCATAGGAATCTTGAAGAGTAGATTTATATGTGATTAGTTTTGTTATGAAGAGGAAGAGACATATGGTTTGTATGTTGAAAATGTTGGGAAATATGTGTTGGCATTGATGTCAACTCAATATGTGTTGTCATTGATGTCAACTTGAGGTTATGTTTGTATAGTGTTTTTGTATATAAGTTGAATAGGTTGAAGATAGATTGTTGATGAGACAGTGGGAGATTTGAGAAAGATGGTTTGATACAGATGTACTTGGGGTTAGCATGTTTGAGGCAAGTCAGTCCAAAATTCCTAGCAGATGCATAAGGTGATAGTATGTATATCCAGAAGCATGGTATGGTCATGATTAAGATAGTTGAATATTGTTAATTATTTTCTCCATATTTCAAAGGTTTAGATGAAATTCAGTTGCTATTTTTACTTGCATTGTTGAGAAAAATTGTCTAAGGCAAAAACTGCATATTTCCTAAGTTAGTGATTAGTTTTTGGTCTGCACTCCTTCAAATTGCATGATCTGGTTGTGTGGTTCTGAAGTTAAGTTTGGAAAATAGCAAAGAGATTATTCCCAAAATTTCATGTCAACATTTCTACAAGAGTTAGAAGTGACAGTTCTCTAGATTGTAGAATAATAGTGTTATGTGTCTCAGATGTTCTCCAAATTGCTATGCATTCCTCTGGAGTGATAAGTATGGTTGTATGTACTTGAGGTGTATGGTTTCATCCATATGTGTTTTAGATGTTTTAGTGAACCATAATGCAATATATTAAGTGTTGATGTATCAGTCAGTATCGAATGCTCTATTCTTGTATATTCAGTAAGTTTCTTCACTTGTGCTAGCATATGATGATTATAGTCTTTAGGAGAAGGTTGTAAGGATATTGTTGATTACCTTAATTTTTCACTTCTTGGTCTACATGATTTTTTTGGTTTTTCTCAGATGGTGTAAAGATGAATAGTTAGTAGTTTTGATGGTGTTGATGTTGTTTGGGCCGACAGTCTTGTTTCCTTCATTTGTGGTTGGTCTGGAATAATTAATTTTACTTTGGAGAATATATTGTGATGTTTTTAGGGCCCAATTATGCCTTGACTTGATCTACAACTCATTTTTCTTCATGGTGCATATGTGTGAATTTGACCTATGTAGTATCACTCATTTCATTTTATAGGTCTTTTGGAGCTGACCTATTTGGTGTTTTGAGTTGTTGTGAAGGGCATTTATAGAAGAAAAAAATAATTTTTGAATTTATTAGAGATAGAGTGTGTATTATGTTGAATATGAAGTGTGTGAAGTCAGTATGATGGAGTAATTATGCAAAAAATGGATTGCAACATCAACATTTGTTAGATGCTTCTTCCATAACAATTCATATTCATGTTTGCATTGTAATTTTCATGTATTCTACTATCAAGTAGTGAGCCTCTTCAATAAGTCCTTGTACCTTTCCCTAAGGTTGTGTACCTTAGCCTACAAGTCTATAGGCAGTGAGCCTTAAACAATATTGTAATTTTTGTAAGCAGTGAGCTTTATATATTGTGAGTTAACTCTCACCGTGGTTTTTCCATCATTGGGTTTGATTCACCCCCCCACACTCTTAGCATTTCGGTGTGTTCAATAGAAAAGTTCATTGAATGCTTTAAAATTTTCACCTCAAATGTGGTGCTCAAAACTTATTTTTCTAGTACATATCATATTAATTATTTTGGGGTTACAAATTACATTCTTGGTATGGAGATCAAAAGGGATTAGGTAGAAAAAAATCGGTTAAGTCAAAGTATGTATATACCATTTTTTAGTAGTTTAGTATGCATGATTATAAACCTATGAACATTCCTTTTCCATTTGGCACTAAGATTTAATTAGATATTTGTCCCAATTTAAATAATGATTTTAAGAATATGTCTAGCATGCCTTATGCTAGTGTTCTTGGTACCCTAATATATGCAATGGTTTGCACTAGACTAAATATTGTCCAAGAAGTGGGAGTTTTGAGAAATTTTATGTCTAATCATGGTAAGGAGCATGAATTATTTTAAGATTGTGCTTAGATATTTATGAGTGAATGTTGATTATTTTTATGTTATTATTGCACTAATGGTGTGATAAAAATTTGGAAATAAAGGACATTGTTTATGTAGATTGGGCATGATATTTGGATTGTTGAGGGTCCACTATTAGCTATATATTCTCTTTATTCGATGATGTAGTTAATTAGATGAGTAAGAGGTAGTGAAAATTTTCTATTTCCACCAAAAAAGTGAATTATTTGGCTGCTATACATTCCTCTACAAAGGAATTATAGCCATAGAGACTATTTTTAGGTATTGTTTTTAATTTCAAGGTGATTAGAATCAATTATGATAGTTAGATTGCTATTTTTTAGCCAAGAAACCATGTACTATTATTGTACAAAGTGTGTTGATGTTTGGTATCAATTTTTTGAGAGATGTTAGAGAATGGTAAGGTGTTTTTTTTTAAAGTCGAGCACTCAAGATAATGTTATATGTTTCCTTAAAAATCCAATGAGCACATATAAGTTATCTTGGTGTAGGAGGGAATAGACCTTGGATACTATAGTTGATTTATTTTATATATCCTATATATTTCATTACAATGTATAATAAGAGTGAAATATTGTTATAATGTGATATTGAATTAATCTTGTGTGTAATGTATTTTACATGACAAGTAGGCCCAAAGGAATTTATCCCCTAGTTGGAGCTAAATGATTCAATAAGTGCCCTCAATGGGGGTTTGGGGGAATCATCCATGAAAAAATTGGTCATATTTTGTCCTTTTTGGGTAAATTTCACATTATTTTCTTGGCCCATGGTATTGTAAAACTACTTTTTGTGCGTATTAACATTCACACATACATGAGGGATTTGTGTAGTGAGTTTTTAGATATTTCACAAACATATAGGGGCTCCCAAATGCTATAAAAATGAAGGAAGAAAGTGTGTTGCATTTGTACTCTTGTGTTTAATATTAATACATATTGTAGTGTAGAAAATTGTACACCTTTACAATTTCACACTATGTTTAGGTCGCTTAATTAATTGGACTTAATTAAGCTTCTAATTGCCTAAATTATCCATTCCAAAGCCTTATTATTCCTCCTTTCCAAAAGGGAAACTTATATTAAACAAATGCTAACATTAATTTAAACAGCTTGGAAATTGTGTGTCCTAGATTTAGGTCCTAGTACCCATTCGCTCAAGGGTCCTCCTTAAGTGCCAAGACCCAATTTTTAATATGTTTTTGGTGTAATTTTAATTATTCAAATTCAAGTTTCAAATGTCTGCTTATGGAATCTATTTTTTTGGAAATTAGATAAACACCTATAAATACATGGTTGTTTTACCAATTCAAAACATCTGGCATTAAGGCAACTTTCACAAGAGAAAATATTATTGTCAAGAGAATTGAAGAGAAGATTTATCATTCATCTACAACAAAAATCAAGATCATATTATCATGTCAAAGTTCATGTGTGTTCATGTCATGTTTTGGAGCTAACATTGTGATGTAGATTTCAAACATTCAATCAAGCATTCAAGTATCAAATTAAGAAAGAAATCAAGCTGATTCATGTAAGATCCAGACCTTAGAGTGATGTGTTAGACTTCAGTCCTTTAAGGGTAGCTATTAAGGGTTTGGTGAGTTGTGAAAAATATTTGTTCACTTATCAATTCTTGCCATTTATCATCATTATTATCAAGGCTTAATTACCAACATAGGGTTTGACTAAGGAAAACTCCCATTCACCCAATAACAAAAAAATTCTTCTCTCTTTGTATGTATAGATTTATAGGTGAACAAGGATTGAAGATTATTCAAAGGAGAAATTTTTCAAAGTTGTCAAAGTTGTCATCATTGTCATCAAGCCATGGAAACTCACCTACAGATTTTATTTCTGATTTTCTAATAGTGAAACCTGGGGAAATCAGAAGCTTAGATCCAAGATCTCAGGATTGAAAAATTATATTTTGGACCCTTAAGCTAGGACCCATTTTCCCTAGGGAAAACCAATCCTATTACAGAGCTCAGAACCCACTTTTTAGGCTAGGTGCACACTATTTTGCACTTCCTGGATATGCCTACAAATTGTTGTTTCCATTTATGTTATTATAGAAATCTATATGTCAAGTGTTAGGTCATGAAATTTACTTTGTTAAAGATTTTTAAATTATCTCAACACACCTTTTAATCATTCCACATTGATTACCCCATTTACATTTTTCTATATTTCATTTTGGTGAACCTGACATTCTTACACTATAAACTTTTTGAAATTGGCAGTCCTCTAAACCATAGATCTACATTTTGCATTGCATTAGTTTGTTTTGTATCTCACTTAGGGTTTCAAAATTGCATTTTGCATCATTTACAATTGCATTTTGCAACATCTAAATTCACAAAAGTCCAAAAATGTTGGATACATCTTACATGTTAGTTGTATTAAGAGTGTTTTTTCAGTCATTTAGATTAAAATTCTAATTAAATTTTCATTCAAAAAGTTGTCATTTTGTTCACTTTTTTTCATTAGTTACATTTTCATTTTGACATCAAAATCTAGAAAAAATTGTCATAGTAATCACAATCTACGACCTGAAATAAAGAACTTAAGTATCCACTCATAAAATCATATTTTAATTTTTAAAACCCTTGAGCAAGGACCCATTCGCCCTTGGGAAAATCTATCCCTGCATAAGTGTCCTCATAGACTTTTGCATGCATTATTTTCTATGTTTTGACTTCCTATTTTTGTTGTTCAAACTATACTTTGAAATTCTAAGAAACTATTATTGCATGTGCATGAAAAGTGTCATTTTGCTAGATTTGTTGCAAATTTGAAAAAAAATGCATTTAAGTATTGGAAATCATCATATATGTAGGAAAATTGTTTACATTTCTAAACATTGCATATTTTGCATAGATTACTTCTCATTTCTGCATAAATAGAAGTATGTTTCCTTTTCAAACATATGGTTTTCATAGAGTATCACATGGCTTGTATGATTCTATTTTCCATACTCATGGGCATAATCTAGGAATAAAATAAAACCTTTGACAATCATGTTAGTATGTTTCCTTTTCAAACATATGGTTTTCATAGAGTATCACATGGCTTGTATGATTCTATTTTCCATACTCATGGGCATAATCTAGGAATAAAATAAAACCTTTGACAATCATGTTAGTTACCCTCCTAATATCTATCGGATTTGTAAGAATTTAACAACACAAGAAGATGAAACCATAGACAATCATGATAATCATAGTTTGTCTTCTCCTGATACCTCTCCTACTTGTGACAAAAGTATCTTGGTGTTAGAAGATACAATCATTGAGCAGCATGAGAATATTGTTTGTCCCTCTCCCCTTACTTCCCCCACTTGGGAGGACATTATGGCGAAAGAGGATGAGATCATTGATACATTTCTTAACATTACCTTACCTAGTCTCCATTCATCTCCACACATCTCTCCCACTTGTGAGAATGCTTTAGTGAAAGAGAGCACAATCATGGATAATCATGAAAACCATAGTTGTGCTCCTCCCAACACCTCTCCTAATTGTGACAAAGGTATCTTGGTGAAAGGAGATACAATCATTGATAATCTTGTTTGACCCTCTCCCAATTCTTCCCCCACTTGGTAAGATATTGTTCCAAATAAAGATGATATCATAGATAAATTTCTTTCGAAATACAACATAGATGAAGAGACTAAGTCAACCTTTGACCCCCCCTCATTAGAAAATCATCAACAAGAAGTCACATCCACTGAGATTATGAAAGCACAAGTATCCATTAGATCTCCCTTGATTATAGGACCTCCAAAAACTCCTTTTGGACCTCCTAAGAGTCCTCTAATCATTGGACCACCTAATATTCCTTTTGACCCTCCTAATATTCCTTTAGTTATTGGACCTCCTAAGCCACTTCTTATAATAAGATCACCTCAACACAAACCATTACCTCCAGGAGCTATCCTAAATTTTGCAAGGGATCTCACTAGTAGCAATATTTTGTAGCAACCAAGCTATAATATTGTTTCTCATACATATAACACAAGGAATAATAGGAAACCACAAACCATCCCTACATTGATACCACTTCCACAACTTATTTTTCTTAGTGCTCCTCATTTACCTTCACATAGTGGAAAAATGTATGATCTTGTGGAACAACTTTGTAACACTCTTGCTAAGATATCCTTGTGGGATTTGATTCAAGCATCCCCTCTTTACCATGGAATGCTCCAAAATGCTTTGCAACAAGTTGTTATCCCTCCTCGTGTGCAACCAAATGATGTAGAAGCCCTAATTAAAGGTATGAATTTGGTTAACTTAGACATTACCTTTCATCAAGATGAGTTACCTCCATTAGAAGTGCCAAAACAAAATGAGGCTTTGATGATAGTGGATAAAATTAACAAGTGTGGCATAAGAAGTACTCTCATTGATAATGGTTTGGCACTCAATATTTGCAGTGTAAGCCTTCTAGATAAGATTGGAGTGGACAAGAGCCAAATTCAACCAGATAATTTATCTATTCGTGGTTATGATAATGTGGGAAAACAACTGCTTGGTGTGATAACATTACCTATTAAAGTGGGTAAGGTTACATTGAAAACTCCTATTTATATCACTCCTCAATAACTCTCATATAATATTCTCTTAGGTAGACCTTGGATTCATGCAATAAATGTGGTGCCTTCCATGTTACAATGTCTAGTGAAGTACACTTCTCAAAACATGGTCAACACAATCAAAGTTGACCCACAATAATATCACAATTGTTTGAAAATTGAAACAGGAATGGCAAGTCCTCTTACAACATTGACACCAACTACAAAAGTGGAACCAATACAAGAAGAAGAAGAGAAGTGATTGTCATCAATAATGAAACTATTGGACAATGATTGGGTTTCATTATATTTTACACCTACATTCATGGGAGGATACAAGATCACACATAAATTAGGAAAAGGGAAAGAAGATGGCATAATATCAACACAAGTTGAGTCATCAAAATAATGTGAACCCACAAATTTTAGCGAAGAAGAGGAAAACAACAATTATACATCCACATATGATGAGTGTGATCATGAGAAACTACCAAATCCAAAATAAATGGAAAAGCTTTATGGAAGAGGTTATGAGATTTTGAGACAACTTGGCTATAAGGGAAAAGGATGTGGTGTTAAAGAACAAGGTATTTGTGTCCCTATAGATCCTACCCTGCAAGAATAAATAAGAGGTCTTGGTTATTATCCTTCAAAAGAAATGAAAGCATCAAAGAAACCTTTGCTCAATATCAATGTTGTCACATAAAACACTCATAGGACACATATTGATTCGTCTTCAAACACATTGCTTATTGAGGATTGGGGTTCATTGGATTTTACACCCTCCTTTAAGGGAGAGTGCAAAATCTCATAATCTAAACCTAGAGAGTCTTGTGTATGTATGACACCTTGTAGTAAGCAAAAAGTATCTTTGTTACAAAAGAAAGAAAAATATTCTACTATTGATCAAGAGAGTCCCTTTTCAAAGCTTCTCAAAGCTAACTTGATTACTCTCCCCCCCAGAACATGAAATAAATTTTATAACTAAAGTTCATTTTGCACATATCATCGAGTGCATGGTCATTCAACTAATGAATGTAAGGATTTGAGTAATAAAATTCATCTTAAGGATCATGGTGCTCTTCCTTGTGTTGATGCACCTACTTCCTCTAATTAATAATGATTCTCATCCTATTATGTTTCTCATCACTATGTGGTATTGGTAGGTTTATGTGTCTTTCTCATTGTCATTCATGGTGGTAAAATCTTAGGTGCAACCATATTTATCTTGGTAGCAACACAATAGTCCTTGGTGGTTGTATTTGTCTTTACACTTGTAGGGCAAGGATAACTAGTTTTTGGGAGCTATGCATTATTTTCAAGGATCCCCCCTTCCTCTCTTTCTACTTAAAATACCAACATAGCAAGTATGTTGACATTTTAAGTGGGGGCATATTTTCCCTGCTCATTATTTGCATGGTCCCTTCTAAGTGATGATAGCATACATCTCCTAGGAAGTGTGACCTTTGCATTGACATTATTACATTGGAATTATTAGCATTATTTCATCTTGGCATGAGTTTCATTGATATTTTGATATTTCTTGTTTCAATTTATTCATAAAGGTTGAACTTAGTGTGGCATTAGCATAATATATTGATCATTTTCCATGAGTGTCTAGCATAATGCAGCTTGCTAGCCTAATGAAGCAATTTTAGCCTATTCCATGAGTGTCTAGCATAATGCAGATTGCTAACCTTGTGAAGCATATTTTCATGAGTTCACACCTTGTATACCTAGTGTGTGTTTCTCATTTTGTTTTGGACAAATAGTTGAGGCTTGATCCATATTGTTTGGACAAACAGTCAAAGCTTGATCCACCCTTTTTCCTTCACATTAATTTTGACATTGTATGTTTTTGTAACTTGTCTTGTTGCTTCATATCATGCATATGTGTGTGTCCCTTTGTGCTTATGTTGGTTTGAAGTGGGATCTTGATCTCGGGGGCTTGGCCACCTCCTTGATCTTTGTCATCCTATCTTTCTAACATTTGTACAATTGGACCCCTCTTGTCATATATTTTTCTACTTTTGTGTGAGTTTGAGCATGGACGCATACTCTCACTAAAGTGGGGGATAAATGTAGTGTAGAAAATTGTACACCTTTACAATTTCACACTATGTTTGGGTCCCTTAATTAATCTTCTAATTGCCTAATTTATGCATTCCAAAGTCTTATTATTCTTGTTTTTTGAAAGGGAAACTTATAATAAACAAATGATAACCTTAATTTAAACACCTTGGAAATTGTGTCAAATGGATTTAGGTCCCAAGACCCATTCGCCCAAGGGAAAATGGGTCCTCCTTAAGTGCCAAGACCCAATTTTTAATATGTTTTTGGTGGCATTTTAATTATTCAAATTCAAGTTTCAAATGTCAACTTATAGAATCTAATTTTGGGGAAATTAGATAAACACCTATAAATACAATTATTTTATCAATTCAAAACACCTAGCATTAAGGAAACTTTCACAAGAGAAAATATTATTGTCAAGAGAATTGAAGAGAATATTTATCAGTTATCTATAGTAGCAATCAAGATTATACTATCAAGTCATAGTTCATGTGTGTTCATGTCATGTTTTGGAGCTAACATTGTGGTGCAGGTTTCAAACATTGAAGCAAACATTCAAGCATCAAATCAAGTAATAAATTAAGCCAATTCATGCAAGTTCTAGACCTTAGAGTGATGTGTTAGACTTCAGTCATCTAAGACCATCCATTAAGGGCTTAGTGAGTTGTGACAAAGCTTTGTTCATTCATTAATTCCTGCCATTTATCATCATTTCATTATCAAGGTTCAATTACCAACACGGGGTTTGACTAAGGCAAACCCCCATTCACCCAAAAATAAACATTTTTCTTCTCTCTTTGTATATAAAAAATTTTAAGTGAAGAAGGATTGAAGATTGATCAAAGGAGCGATTTTGCAAAGTTTTCAAAGTTGTCATCATTGTTTTCAAGCCACAAAAACTCACCTATAAATTTTATTTCTAACTTTCAAACAGTCAAACCTGGAGAAATAAAAAGCTTAGATCTGAGATATGAGGACTCCAAAATTAGATTTTGGACCCCTGCACTAGGACTCATTCACCCTAGGGTGAACCAGTCCTGCTACAAAGCTCAGAACCCACTTTTTTAGGCTAGGTGCACACCATTTTGCACTTCACAAATCTGCCTGCAAATTGTCATTTCCATTTCTATTATTATAGAAATCAACATTTCACATGTTAGGTCATGCAATTTACTCTGTTAAAGATTTTTAAATTATCTCCCAATGTGCATTTTAGTCATTTTTGTCATAAGAAAACAATAGATCCTCTTGATAGGGTTGACTCACCTTAGGGTTGAAAGTCAATCCTATCCTTGGGAGATCTCTTTTTCTAATGAAATTAGGAAAGTGTAAGTGCATAGATCATACACCTTTTAATCATTCCACATTATCACCCCACTTAAATTTTTTTATATTTCACATACGTGTGCCTCTCTTTTATGGTATATTTTGTCCTACTAGTGTTTCTCTATGTATATCTATTTTCATGTTTTTATTTATAATGATTTTCTAATTTTTATCTGTTGATTTTAAATTCCCCATAATCTCATAAAGGGTAATCTAATGTTGCATTAAAAAAAAAAAATTTACATATTGTTTGATGAGCTAATATTTTTAGTAGTTCACCTTATTTTAAAAATAGTATGATCATTCTATGTCATAAAACTAATTGAGTATGAGACATACATAGAGTTGCAATATAGTGATGATTCTATTCATAAGTCCAAATTAAATTGGAGAAGCAATCCTATTGTTTATGTCTCCAATCTTTATTCTATCATGTTCTTATCATTTTTTACTTATGATCTAAGTCATGTAGAGCTTAGTTCATATCACACATATCTTCAAGAAGTTTCAAGAAACATTGTCTTCAAGCACAAACTGGGAGTCACAAGCACCCAACCTAATTAAGATCGTGCACCTATTGTTAACTTATTTAAAATCTAATCATGGAGAGGGGAACTTGAAAGCTTAGGTGCATGCACATTAGGGTGTTTTCCATGAAAATCCCTTGGGATTTATAAGCATTGAGGTGATATGAATGTGTGTGTGCAATTAATAAGTGCTAAATGAAATGGAATGTCATGTGCATGTGACTATTAAGAAATTTATAAAGAAAAAAATTGGACATACATAGTTCTTACATTAAACCTATGATATATAAAATGCATATGATTTTATATCTACAATAATATAGCATAAAAATCATATAGTACAAGATATATCATAAGGAAAACACTTTTAGGAAAAAACTATCCTTGAAAGCACACCCAATGTATTATTCAACAATAAAATAGTTACAATACATTCACAAAGTATATGTTATATTTAGGAGAAAGTGGAGATCTTCACTAGATTACATAATTAGTCCAATATTATATCACCCCATCTCTAACACGTGATCTAACCATTACAAACAATATATTAGCATCTTAGACATATATCCATAACCATAGTGCAATATCACAACACTAGCAATGATAGATCAATTATGGAGAAAATTTAGTAGAATAACCTCTACAAGTACAAGTGATAATGATACCACCAACACATGCATATAATATGTAAGAAATTATAAAATTGGAAGCCTAAGATAATTTTTAAAACCATGTGTTCAAACTATGGGTAAATTAGGTATCCAAGTCAAGGAATCAAATCTTAGACTTATTCACCTTATAGGAAGATGCTCTTATGTGTCAACTAAAACGCCTCAATTTTCCAAAACAAAAATAAATACCTCTCTTTATTCTCTTTCCCAACATAACTCTTTCACACCTTAGAAATTTCATAGTTGTATTTAGTAACTTCAAAGGCCTTAAGTATTATTTACAACTTTCTAAATATAAATTTTATAACTGATACATAGTTCTACTTCAAGTGGGATGTCCCTTTCGATTTGGACATATAATTAATACATATTAAATAGTAAATATGAAAAATCGGAATGCAACATTACATTATCCTAAATTGCATATATCTTGTAAGATAAAAAGGGAAAGTCAACAAAAGTGAACTAACTACCAAGGGATGGCAAGCCCATGAGAATTATTGAACATTAAACTCCTTTATCCTCATAGGTTCCATAAAATAATTTTAAAAAAAAACAAGGTGGCCACCACGTCAACCCTCTCCTTTCACATCATTCCAATGTATGACTAAATATGTCCCCTGCCAAGTTCATGACACACTAACCATCACATAAAAACATCATTATATCCTAGTTAAAAATACTATTCAACCATAAATATTGAAACCAAATTTCCTCTAAAATAGGACTTAGTAACTACCATGTACTCTACATATATATCTAGAATAATGATCATAACATTTCAATCACACATTTTTAATATACCCAACCAAGTAACTATCACATAAAAAAATGTTAGAAATGGTGATGGCTGAGAGCTACAATTTGAAATCTATAGAGGGGGAAGGAGGAGGTGGTGAGGATGATGATTCAGATGAAGATGGTTGGCATTTTGATATGCTTTCTTTCCCTGTTCTTGGAGCTATTAAGGTTGGAGCTGAGTTGGGAAGGAGTGGGACTTTTGGCATTTTGGTAGTTGTGGGGATTGTGTTTCTTATTGGAGCTTAGAAGATCTTTCTCTTCTTTCTGATTTTTTCCTTGGGTCTCTCTCTTTTCCTTGGGGTATTTCTACTCTTCTTTCAAGATTTCTTTTTTTGTTGGCCCCTTTGGATTGTGGTTCTAAGGGGTCATTTTCTTCTTTCCCTGTGTTTGTTGCTCTTGGTGGCTCGGTGGCTTATTTCCTACCTTTTGAGGCTGACTTAGTCCTGGGTTTGTTGAGGTTGTTGGTCCTTGTGGATACTCGAGAAGTTCCTTTCCATTATAGGGGTGTTGTTCTTCTCTTGGACCTTATTAGGCTTGTGTTGGTGAAGCGGGTTCTCTGGTTTTCAGTTTTCTTTGGGTTTATGAGGCTTGGGGTGCAGGGTGTCTAGAGGAGTGGCTTGAGTTGGTGCCTTCTCTAGTCTCTCTATTTGGTCTTCACCGTGAAGATTCTTTGTGTGTTTTCCCATGGCCTCCGTGGTGATGTTTGGAGGAGTTATTTTGGCTCTAGTTTTTTCTATGTGGTGTTATCTTTTTACAGGACCGAAGGATTTGATTCTTCCAAGCTATGCACTCTACATGGGTTTTTTTTTGGAGCTTGGAGCATTTGCTGCAAATGGGGTCTGATTTCTTTCTATAGGAAATGTATTATTTTACCTCTATTTTGATGATTGTCAAGGTTCTATTGTTGGTAGGGTTATTTTCCTTTTTTTTTTGAGGTTCTTATTGCCTATGCAGCCAAAGGATTTCATATGTTCCCTCTCTTCTGAAGCTATGGATTTCTTCTAGTTCTCATAGCCTATTTCTTCTATGGAGGTGAAGACTACTCCTATAGAGGTGGATCTTTCTCCTATTGAGGTGGAGAAGGTTTTTGTGGAGGTTGTGGGAAGCTTTCTTTGGTACCCTCTTTTCCTATTGATGTGGAATTTTCTCCAATTGAGGTGGAGGTTGTGGATGCTGGAGTTTGATGGCTTCAGAGGTGGGGGGGTTCATATCATCCTCTCTAATAGAGGGGAGCTCTCTCCTATTGAGGTGGAGATTGAGTTGGCTTGTGGTGATGGTCAACACTTCAAGGGGTTTCCTGCTCCCCTACTTGTTTCCTCTGGAATGTTGGGTTGGGTGTTGTGGATGCTCATCTTGATGTTGGTTGTCGATGTCCTTGGATCTGTGCTAATTTTTTAGAGAAGTTGGTTGTGTGATGTGGATATTTTTCTATTCTATGTTGAATTTAGTTCTCAGAGAAACAAGTTTACTACTGGTTGGTTGTCCTCAGGTTCAACTTTTCTAAACATGTTTAATGTTCTGATGGTTTGGGTCCCAGGTCCCATTAAAATTTATATGTTTTGGTTTGAAGTTTGGATTTTCTTTCCCACCCTTGGTGTGGCTATTGTTAATGTTTTTCCCACCCTCGGGGTGGATGCTGTTAAATGTTGTGTTTATAGATCAATGGATGGCTTGCCAGCCTATTTTGCTAGCCATGAGGCCTTTTATGGTTGATTCAGTTTTGGACCCATTTTTACTTGCTTGTAATGGTTTGATGTTTGTCTATTTTTTCCACCCTTTGGGTGTTTTTTGTTTTGCAGCTTTTGGCCTATTTTTCTAGCATTGTTGCTTGTTCTACCTTGCTATTCTGTTGGAAATGAGAGTTGTTTCTTGTTGTTGTTTTATCTTGTAGTTTTCCTTTGTCTTGTTGTGCTTATTACTATATATTTTGTGTTGTAAGTGGGATTAGGGCCCTTTCAAAATCCTTGCTTAATAAAAAACATTTCAATCACACTTCCAATTAATTGTATGGAAAAATAGGGTACACATATCCATTAGTTAATCTCTTGTTGTTCATATTTATATTCCAATCTATAACCATAATTTCATGTATATATGCTACCCTATATAAATTCTACCTCCACTGGTAGCAAATAAATATACATCCAAAAAATACCTGTAGACCATGTATACTATAATCCAATAAAAAAAATTCAACATGGACACATATACCTCCTTGAGACTCCCACTACTTGGGTAATATCTAGTTTAGTGCAAACTATAGCATAATAAAATCATATAATTAACACTAACATAAATAATTTCACTCATGTCATCTATCTAATTATTTTTCAAATAATTATCACACTAATTTTCCAACTTATAACCAAAATGTTGCAAATGGAGCATACTCCCTCAAAAAAAATTCTTACTCTCATAATATCCACATCAAAAAATATCAAATCTCACAAGTTATTCATATCACATATAACACAATTATAAATGATCCCCTATCATCTATATTGTTGATGAAAAAAATGAATTACAATAATAGAAAATGTTTACAAAAATATTTTAAAAAATTAAAAAAATCTAAATAGATGTTCACAAATCCCAACTCTAACATCATATGAATCAACCCTTCAAGATGAAAAATAGACTATAGAGATACATATTGTAAACCATATTATATCCTTATACCAACACCAACAAGTGATCTATCTATGATAAGTAGATCTCATTCAAAATATCCATATAAAAATTTGTCACAACATCTAATTATTCAACCTAAAGTTAAAAAAAAGTAATGATAAGTTAAAAATATGTGTGTATGTAAATAACGTGAATAAGAAAATAAAACCTATACAACACACCAATGAAACATTATATCAAGGAATTCAAATAATAATCAAATTAAAACAACAATTCCTCAATGGTGTCTCATTGTCCTCTATCTCCAAGGATTCTTTAAGTCATTTTGCTCTCAGATTGTTTGTGCACATGACTTTCCAAATGACAACCTGAAGAATGAGAGAGGCTGGAAATACAAGAGATGTTTCCTGCACTACATGATTGATAAACTAGTTGTAGATGATATGCAAAGATAATAATGTTGCTATGATGTTGCTAATGAAAATGATATGATGAAAATATTGTAATAATGATGTTGCTAATGAAAATTCCATGATTAAACTACTTGATGCTAAAATTCTAATACTAAAATGCTCACTAAAATGACAATGCTAATTAAAATGTTGTAGAGTGTAATTGCTACAAATGCTCAACTCTCTCTTTTTTTTGTTGTAAATGAGGGCCTATTTATAGATTTTCCAAGGCATGAGCCTAGGTGGCAAAAATCAATGGTCTAGATTTGATTTGGAGAATGGACTATTGAAGATGAAGAGGTTAGAGAGAAAAGGGGAGTGTGTTCCCTTCATAAGAACAAATTGCCAAGTGTGAAGAGGAATAAAATGGAGATGAAGGCCAAGTGTCCCTAATTAGTTAGAATTTTTTAATGATAAATGCCAAATTAAATATTAAAAAATATTTAATTCTTTGAGACACATGATGAGGTGGAAGGTGGGAAGAAGTTAGTAGACATGTGCCTAAATTTGAATTTAAAATTCAAGTTTAGTGAGAGGAGGTTAATTAAATAAAACTAACTAACTAAATTTGTTCATTTAATTAAGATATAAGGAAAGTGATTTAGGATAGGAAGAATTAGAGAAAATGAACTATATAATAATTTTTTCAATTTATTTATAAGTAGAAGAATTAAAGATTATTAATTAAATAATTTGTATTTAATTAATCCTCCAAACCAAATTTGAGTGTATACATTTTGCCCCTCTTTGAAGTGATGTGTTTGTGACACGTTGCTTCAAAGAAAAATTTGCCGATAGTGTTGATAAAAAATTTCGATATGCCCCAAATGCTAATTTTTGAGTGATGATGTGTGTATGCCCCCTTGGGAAATAAATTGGGGAAATTTTTGAATTTTTTTAGGATTTTTTGAATTTTTATGATTTGATGAGGATTTTCAAATTTTTAGGATTTTTGAGACAATTTATCTCCCAATAAAGAATACTGACCCTACCAATTGATTAATTGATGCCCCTTTTGAAAATAAAAATAATCCCACTTAAATAGCCTCCATTTACCCCTTTAAAAGATAAAAGATGAAAAAGGAGCTCATTGAATTCATTTGCAATGTGAGTGATTGAGATGATTGAGCAATTTAGTAAGATGGTCATCCCATACCACACTCATCGATTCAAACGAGTTCGATGACACCACCGCCCTGCCGCGTATGGACCTCCTGTACGTACCTTGAGAAACCGCCTTTTGAAATTTGAATTCATTTTTTCACGTGCATTCATGTTTTTAAAATTTATGAATTGTGTTTTAGTGTATTTAGGACCTGAAATAGCACATAGGTTCCCTGCTTTAGCACATTTATGTCACAAAGTGGCACATATGTTATTTGTTTTAGCACATAGATTCTCTGTTTTGGTGCATTGACACCAGAATTGATGAAATGTTGATTTTTATCCTTGCTTTTGATGCTTGATGATCATGTCAGTTGTTGCTTTGGTGATGTTTGATAGGATAGATGATAATTGACCTCATGATGGATGAGAGTCAATGATAGGATAGATGATGATTGACCTCATGTTGGATGAGAGTCAATGATAGAGGCTCCATGAGATTTGATCGAAATATCATTAGAGTTGATTAGATTGATTGATAAAATGTTGATTTGCGATATGTCATGATTATAGGATAATTTAAGAGTTCTTTAGTCTTGGGAGCGCTACCCGAAGACTTGGGATATGATTATGCGTTTAGTGCAGGTGGATTTGGATGTTATTGAGCGATGTGGTTTATCTTCCTTGCTTGATATGCCCCAGTATAGGATAAACAGGGGACTATTGACTGCATTAGTTGAGAGGTGGCATAGCAACCACAACACGTTCCATCTAGATACCAGTGAGATGACGGTTACCCCGAAGGATGTGTACCAGATATTGAGGATTCCCATGGTTGGAGAATTAGTTGTATATGATCACATAGAGCAGGGAGGTACTAAGGCACTGAGGAGGATTTTTGATGATGATGGGATTAGTGGTTATGAGATCCCATGGCAGGATATGGTTGATTCTTATGATCCATTACCATTTGTTCTAGTTGGGTTTGTTGGAGGTTTCTTATGTCCCGACCGTAGGTCGAAGGGACTATCCATTGATTGGGGCAGAATACTAGAGAGGATGATCACTCGGGGGATCTGATATGCATGGGGTTCTTGTATGTTAGCACATTTATATCATGATCTGCATCAGGTGGTGTATCTTGGAGCTGCTAGTTTATTAGCTGGAGTGACACTGCTTCAAATTTTGGCTTAGGAGCATATAGAAATCACTCGTCCTTTGGCAGAAAGAGATAGTCTGATTGGTAGGCTATATGTTTTTGGGTACACAGGTACTCTTGTCTAGCACAAGCTGGGAAAATTTGAGTATTGGCGGCGATTGCTTGATGATTTGGAGACCATCACATGGCGACCATACTTATATTGTGAGTAGTGGCTCAAGGATGATCTTGGGATGCCATATGTTTGCACTTCAAGGTATTTGATTGGATGGACACAATTTATTATTGAGAGATTCATGCTCATGAGGGTGCTTCATCAGTATGGCCGAGTTCAAGGGATGCCCCAAGGAGTTGCATTATATGCTCGGAGATGGCAGGATATTCCTGAGTGGGGACCCACCATATCCTATGATACAACTTGAGAGGAGTATTTTGGATGGTAGGCATAGGTATGGGATTACTGTCCAGAGATCATGGCTGGTGTGATGAAAGATGAGAATGTTGAGCATTTTTTTACACATGTCATACCGAGGATATCCAATCTCGATGAACTAGTACCGACATTTGATGATGATGAGAGAGCACCACAACATGCACTGAGATGAAGGAGGGATGGGGGAGATGGTGATGTTGAGGAGGGAGGTGGAGGGGATGGAGGGGATGCAGGTGATAACCAGATACTGGACTTTAGAGTATTGGCTCAGAGGAGGAGATCTATGGTTCCCTTAGGACAACAGTAGGCAGGACCATCCTAGGTTCAAATTCATGTACCTTCCCATCAACAGTAGGCACAAATATATGCCTTATAGTTACAGGTGGAGGGCTTACAGGGATAGCTAGCACAAGCACAGGAGCAGATTGTCTCTCTGACAATAGAGAGAGATACCACAAGATAGAGATATGAGCATGCAGAGGTGATAGTCGAGAGATTACAGAGAGTGTCCAAGGGGACTACTGCAGGGGATATGCTCAGAGAGGTTCAAAATTTAGCCTGAGAGACAGAGTACTATAGATACTATATTATCAGGTGATTCCTATAGTTATGTATAGTTTGTCAATGGCAGGTCAAGTCAAATTCAGTCACAGATGACGAGCAGGGGTGTGACTGGGCCACTTCCCAATGATCCATCAGGTAGAGATCCAGGTGCAAGTCCATCTAGTGGTGCAACAGTAGGCACAACAAGGCCTACAACGTTTGGAGGGAGCATCACGTAGCTTTTTTGCTCACATTTGATGTACTGAGATGATGTATTCACTTATTTAGTCGAGGACTTTATGATTTCCCATCATTTTGTTGATGCATCTCTCCATATTTTGTGATATCATTATACACTTGACATTGATTATTTTGAGATTATATGAGATGTAGCAGAGACTATTGATCTATATGTTGTCTACATGCTTTTATGATGAATGCATTTTATTTTCACTCTATATGCTATGTGATGTTTATATGATGATGTCATGGTTGTGTATGGATACAATAATGAAATGATGATGCATGGATTATGATTCTATATAGCTTTCTGGATGATGCTTTATGATATATGAGATGGATTTGATCATGCAGATAAGATATGATGCGCCTTATTTTTGTTTTGTTTTGTTTTGTTTTTTTTTTCTAATGAAAATACATGATCTAATGCATGGATGGATGACCTATGATAATACTTTCTAATGTATGTATGATCTGATAATGATTATGCAACTACATATGAATGATTTTTTTTGTTTATGTCAAATGTACTCAATCCTTTAATGAGAGAGATAGAAACATTTTGAAATTTGCTAGCCTTGCAAAACCTAAATTAATGCACATGCAAAAACTAATATGGATGCAATTTATCTTAACCATGAAAATCTAAATATGAAATGTTTTCATCTTGTCTGTCGATTTGTTGTGCTTGTTATCATCATTGAGCTTTTGATATGTTGAAAGTTAGTACAAATGCCAATGGTATAATTAAACCATGATGACTTGAGTACAACTTCCATTGATTTTGATATTGCAAGGTAATACAAGCATCTAGGTATAATTGAACTGAGATGACCTGAGTATTGCTTGCATAAAATAGACAAGAGTTAATCCTTTTCCTATGAAAATCTGAAATGCCATCAATGATACTTTGAAGATCACGTCTCATGAAAAATTTGCATAGTAGTAATGATCAACTCATAGACAATAGAAAAAGAAAAATATCATACTCCATCGTAGCTTCTCTAGTCTATGACATCCTTGAGTTGCTCCAAATAAATGATAACAAAAATCAAGATACAATAGTTGAACATTTATGCTAAAGTGATTAAACCATGATTCAAAAGAATATCATCCAGTTATATTTTTTTGACTGATCTTGTTGTTGATTTGGATGGTTGGTTTTCCTAAAGATTGTGATTGATGTTCAATGTTGATTTTTGCTGTGATCATTATGTTTGGTATGTTGTCTTATTGTTGCTTGTCTGTTGTTGTAAGCTCAAAGTAGATTTCCCCTAATGAGTTTAGGATTTTTCCCCCAATGAGAAACAAACCATTTATTGCCCAATGATCACCAAGTCAGGGTGAGACATGATTGCAATGCCCAGATATGTACATGAGGTTTTTATGATGGGTAGGCATAATGATGGCGAAAAGCGAACGACCGACACACATTTCAATAGATGGAAAAGCCAATCTATCACAAATAGCACCTGTTGTCAGGTTTTCACTATTTGTTTTTATTGCACTTTTTTTGATTTTATGATTTTTACTTTTTTACTTTTTTGCTTTTTTTGGATTTTTTCTATTTTTTTACTTTTTTTGGATTTTTCTGCTTTTTTGGATTTTTTTGCATTTTTACTTTTTTTGGGTTTTTTTGCTTTTTTGTTTTTTTTTGGATTTTTTTGCTTTTTAAACCATGCACTGGATGAGTTATGTATAAAACTTCTTGAGATGAATGTTGTTGATAGGTTCTTCAAATAAGTCCCCTTTGGGTGTAGATAACTAATATGCTCCAGATCCATATACCGATACAATGACAAAAGGACTTAGCCAATTAGGTTCAAATTTTCCCTTCTTTTCCCAATCTTGTTGATTGTGAGGATTCTCTTTTAGTACCAAGTTTCCAACCTGAAATATTCTTGGTCTTGCCTTGTGATTATAGCTCCTTGGCATTCATTATTGATAAGCTTTCAGATGATCAATAGCATGCTGACGACATTCATCTAATAATTCCAACTCCTATAGTTTGGATACTCAATAGTCTTCTTTTGAAATGATTCCTTTCAATGATACCCCGAGAAAAGGTAACTCAACCTCAATGGGTAAGATGGATTTTGATCCATACACAAGGGAATATGGTGTGGCTCCTATAGGGGGGTGGATGCTAGTATGGTAGGCCTACAAGGTAGGGTTTAGTTGAACATGCTAGTCACGTCCAGCATCATTAAAAAATTTCTTCAGGATTTTCAAAATGGTCTTATTTGAGGCTTTTGCTTGGCCATTCCCTTGAGGGTACTAGGGTGTGGAAAATCAGTGTTGGATATGAAATTTTTCACAAAGTTCTTGTACATATTGGTTTTTGAAGGGTCTACCATTGTTAGTGACAATGGCGCTAGGGATACCATACTGACAAAAAATGTAGTTCAAGATGAAGGAGGCAATTTTTTTACTAGTGATCATGGTTAATGAGACAACTTCAATCCACTTTGTGAAATACTCAGTGGTTTTGATTATGAATTTATGTCCATTAGAGGAAGATGGATGAATCTTACCCACAAGATCAAGTCCCCATTGAAAAAAAAGGCCAGGTCAATGTGAAAGTTGTAGCTCTTGTGTTGGTGCATGTCTGAGATTTCCATGGACTTGACACTTCTTGCACTTCTTAACAAATTCAAAAAGATTATTTTTCCATGTTTGGCCAATAATATCCCAAGCATAGGAGATTCTTAGTTAAAGTAAGACCACTTGAATGAGTACCACAAATACTTTCATGAACTTCTCATAAGGTGGTTTTAGATTCGTCATGTTCAAGATATTGGAGGAGAGTACCATCAAGACCTTGTCGATAAAGTGTATCAACTATTAGGGTTTGTTAGGCTGCTTGATGGATAAGGTTGCATTTTTGGTTCCTAGATAGATCAGGTGGAAGGGTATTGTCTCTCATATAGGTATAAATCTTCCCATAGATTGAAGAATTAGCATCAACTAGATGGAACACGACTTGGGATTCAAGATTTTCATATGCGAGAGTAAACAATTGTTCAACCATGAATTCATAGAAACTTCATTTTTCTGGTATTTGTAGAAGAGAAGCGATGGTTGTCATGGTATCTGCAGCTTTGTTGTCTACCCTTGGAATTTGTTTAAACTTGATCTCAACAAAGTATTTCTTGAATTCATCTATTATTCTCTTGTATGGCATCAGCTTGTCATCTTTTGTTTGATAGTCATCATTAACTTGATTGATGGCTAATTGGGAATCTTCGTAAACTTGTAATTCTATGATTTTCCATTCTACTGCTACCTTGATACCAGTGATTAGTGCTTCATATTCAGCCATGTTGTCTATGCAAGGGAACATCAACCTGTAATATTTTGGGATAGTGTGTCCTTGAGGAGTAACAAATAGGATTCCAGCACCTGATCCATGTTGAGTGTAAGACCCGTCAAAGTATAATATCCAATGTTGTGTTGTCATTGTGATGACATCTACATCTAGAAATTCGATGTGCATAGGATGGTCATCTTGCAATGGTGCTTCAGCTATCTGATTTGCTATTACTTGACCCTTTATTGCTCTTCTATCCACATATTGAATGTCAAATTCACTCAATATCATCACCCACTTTGGTAATCTTCCTATTAGAGTGGCTTTGTTGAGTAGATATTTTAATGGATCTATCTTGGCTATTAGTTTGACGATATGTGTTAACATATAGTGTCGCAATTGTTGAGTAGCAAACACCCCTGCCAAACAAACTTTTTCAATGAATGTATAGTTAATTTCATAGCCACTCAATGTTTTGTTGATGTAGTAGATGGCCCTTTCTTTTCCTGTAGAGTCTTCTTGTGTTAGTAGAGCTCCCAAAGATACCTTAGTAGTTTCTATGTAGAGTAGAAGTGGTTTTCCCTCTATTGGTGGTACCAATATAGGTGGATTCATCAGATATTGTTTCAATTGATTAAAGTCAGCTTCACATCTTTCATCCCATCTAAAAGAAACATTCTTGTGTAAGAACTGAGTAAAAGGATGGCTTTTGTCCACCAGTTGCATGATGAATCTTCTGATGGATTGGAATATTCCTTGTAGAGATCTTAGTTGGCTAATGTTTTTAGGGGTGGAATTTCCATGATTCCTTTGAATTTTGTTGAATCTACTTCGATGCCTTTAGCTAAGACTATGAATCCTAAGAGTTTTGTTGATGTTACTCTAAATACACACTTCTTTGGATTTAATCGCACATTGAACTTTTCTAATTGATTAAATATTTTATCCAATATTTCCATATGTCCTTCCTTGGTGAATTATTTTGCTAGCAGGTCATCCACATAGTCCTCCATGAATGTGTGCATCATGAAATGAAAGATTATTGTCATTACACACTGATAGGTGGATCCTGCATTCTTTAATCCAAAATAACATTCCAACAAAATGTACCCCATGGGCATGTGAAAGTTATTTTTTCTTGATCTTCTAGTGCAATCTTGATCTCATTATAACCTAAAAAACCATCCATGAGTGATAGCATAACATGCCTTGTTAAATCCACAATAATGTTTATATTGGGCAAAGGAAAGTCATCCTTTGGACAAGCCTCATTAAGATCCCTAAAATTTGTGCATATTTTGATGTTGTCTGGTTTGGAGACTGGTAAATGTTTGAAATCCATTTTGCATAGTCAATTGTTCGGATGAACCTTGCATCTAATAATTTTTTTAATTCTGATTTCACTAGTAGGGCGATGTGTGGATGCATTTTTCTTAATTTTTGCTTTACTAGATTCACTCCAGGTGTTATGGATAAATAATGCATTATTAGATATGGATCTATTCCTGGCATGTCAGCATAGGACCAAGCAAAATTGATTTTTCTTTCTTCAAAGAATTTGGTGAAATTTGGCCTTTCTTGTTGTCATTGATGTCGCTAGGTGTATGGTCTTTACTATTTCTGTAGTACCTATGTTTATGGATTGTGTAGGCTCAACCAATACTGAAGATCTTTCTTGATAATGCTTAGGAAGATTTTCAAATCTCTCATCCTTCAGTGCCTCAGAGAGTTTTTCACCATTGGATATGCTCTTTCTTTTTACTTTTTCATGATCTAATACTGCCATTGCATGGTTTTCACCATTAGATCATTTTTTGTATTTTTTATTTTGCAACTAAGAGACTTGGCACTCCCCTGGTTTGAAGCTTTGTTATGAACTTCATTGGTTGAACTTGTTTCTGTATTTTCAAAACAATGGAAATTGACAATGTCATTATCATATGAAAAGATAGGGATATCAAAAGGCTTGATTTGTTCCCAGTCAATGAGTTCAAGATTTATGATAGGTAAGGAATCATCAGATTGGTCAAGATGAAAGGCGGTGAGGGTCATGATGGAAACATTTTTGAGGTGTTCACTAGCAATGTCAAGGTATATAATGTTACTCTCCTCCGAATGATATGTCTCACTCGATGTTTAATCATCCTCAATAGAGTCATAGATATGTAGTGATTCAAATTCAAATGGTCTAGACCCTGAGCTTTGTACTTCCATACACATGGGTGCATACTTCTTTATCACATCAATTTTCTTGTCTTCACAAGATTCTTCAGATAGTGAATCCCATTCATATTCATTTGAGTTTGTTTCAGAACTAGCTTGCAGTTGGAGGATTTGTTCATAAATATTTTGAGTGGATTCTTCTTTTATCTCTTCTTTGTATCCTAATCATTTCTTGTCTTTTGTATTGATTGAGATAGAATGGATTGGTTCTACAATACCTTCCTTTCATTTTCCAATAGAACCTTTTCCTACATATCCCATCTTTTCTAATATTTTGAACCCTTTACCATATTGCTCTATTGGTATATTGGAAGTTGTTGTTGTGGATTATTCTTCATCTTTGTAAAGCCAATTTAGAATGTCTTTGTCCTCAGATTCATCAACTATAGTACCTGGTTTTACAAATTTACCATCAAAGATCATGATGGGTTGTGAAGTTTGTTGTCTAGATGTTGATGGTTGTCCATATGATTTTGGAGAAGGTAGTAGTTGTGAGAGACATAAGGACTACTCAAAATAATACTCACCCATGCCTTTATATTTCAACTGAATCTTTTTCTCAAACTGTTTTGACAAAGAATTGAGTTGTATTTCATTACTTGAGGAAATAGAATCATCAATGCCTTTATCTTTCAACTAAACATTTTTCTCAAACTGTTTTGAAAAAGAATTGAATTGGCTTTCATTACTTGAGGAAATAGAAGTCAGAGCTTCTCTATTGTGTGGTACAACAACATCTTAGACTGTCTTGAGAGTGTTGTAGTATTGGGGATTATTAGAATCTACTAAAATTGTGATCTCTTATCCATTGTAAGAGAATTTCAAGCATTGATGGTATGTTGATGGTATTGCTTGCATTTCATGGATCCAAGGTTGACCCAAGAGTATGTTGTAGGTCAAATCCTTGTCTAAAACTTGGTAGATTATATCCTTTTGAACTATCCCACTTGAATTGGCAATACTATCAGTCCTTGAGAGGATCTTTCTTCATCATCATAAGCTTTTATGGTGATCTTTCTTCTGGAATCTATTGCATTTTCTAAAAATCCCAATGCATGGATAAGCTTTAAGGTGCGTATATTTAGACCAACTCCTCCATCTATTAAAACACATTTGACCCAATTTTTATGGATTAAAACCTCAATATGGAGTGGACCGTTGTGTGGATGAGTGAGGGATGCATCATCATTTTCCGAGAATGATAAACAATGGGGTGTAGTCAAATGTCCCACCATGGCTTGGAATTGACAAACTTCCAAATTAGTTGGTATTGCGGTGTCCACTAAAGCTTTTTCTAGAATATCCTTATGGGCTGGTGAAATTTTAAGAAGTTCCAGTATGGATATCTGTGTTGGAAAATTTTGCAATTGATCTACTATATTGTATCTATTCGAATAAGCAGCAGGTGTTTTAGATGTACTTCCTTTCAATACAAACTTAGACTGGCCTCTTGTGGTCACATTTACCAGTAGGTTGTCTTGTTTATCCTTTATTTTGATGACATTGATTTGATTATCATCTATAGAAATGTGATTGATGGTAGTATCATAGATATAATTCACATTCTTCCCTTTGTTGTTTTTTGAAGATTCTCCTTTTTCATAGTTGGGTAGAGGGTTTTTAAATGCTCCATGATCATTATTTTTTTTATGTCTTTCTATCGATATGTTACCTCTATCTATCAATTCTTGGACCAAATGTTTTAATTGCATACAATCATTTGTTTTATGACCTTTGCTTCTATGAAAATCATAGTAATATGCCTTGTTCCACTATGATGGTTTAACTCTTGGTTCAAAATATTGTGTATCTGGTAATGTTATGATTTTGTGTGCAATAAACTCTTTCAATGTTGATTCAAGTGATTTCCCCAAAGGTGTAAATTTTCTTTGATATGGCAGTGGAGCTAGTTTAGATTCCTTGTTGTTTTGATTGTTTTTGGGTGTAGTACCTGATAAATTGAAGACCGGTTTTACGTTATGTGTTTCAACTACACCATCATTTAAGTGATATCAAGTTTCCACAATCCATAATGTTCTTTGCAATGGTTTCTGGTTTTGATTGTGTGAGAATTTTTGCATCAACGTTTCGGATCACACTCCGTGATCCATCATCAGGATGAGAGCAATGCTAAAGGGGAGAATGAAAAGATGCAGACCAAGAGCTATTTAAAAAGAAGAACAAGGGAGGGAAAGGAGAGAGGGGGGGCACAAAGACCAAGAACCAATAAGGAAATAAAAATAGATATTCACATGAAAATGTCAAAAAGACAAAGAAACCCATAAAGATATATATATATATATATATAATAGGAAACAATTAAAAAATTACAAAAAGAAATTCTCATACAAATATATATAAAAGACAAAGAACCAAAAAGGAAATGTATACATATCCCTTAACCTTATGAAAATGCAGAAATATTTGTATGGAAATAAATAAATTTATAGGAAACAAAGAAATAAATGAAAATAAAGATAATAGGAAACAAAACAATAAATAAGAATAATTACAATTATATATATATATATATATATAAGGAAACAATGGGGAGAATAATTACAATTATATATATATATATCCCTTCATATGTTCTTAAACGGGGTATCGGGTTTGCCTTGTCGCCTAGAGCTATCGCATGTTGACTTCCTTATTGAAATTGATAATGCCATTCGTTCTCTTCCGCATGACGTTGCCGAAGAAATTAGACAAGATTGCGCTGTTGCCCTTAGGCACGCCAAACCTCCTAAACGCAATGTCCCGAATCTTGAGCTTCTTGCCTTCTTTAAATTATTGCGCAACCAAGACATTGTTATTTCCAAGGCGGATAAGGGCAATGCCACTGTAGTCATGAACAAGCTTGACTACAATTCCAAAATGCTTGAGCTCCTTTCAGATGCCAGCAGTTATAAAGCCTTGCCGCGCAACCCTTGTTCCAAAATTTTAAAGCTTGTCAAATCTGTGGTGTCTTCCTCCTCATTCGATGAGGCCACCAAAAAACGGTTGATTCCCAACAAAGAAATTACTCCCCGCATCTATGGTGCACCCAAAATTCACAAAGTTGGTATTCCGTTGAGACCCATTGTCGACACCATGGGTTCACCAACTTACAACCTTTCCTCTCACCTCTCTAAATTATTGGCCCCTCTTGTTGGGAAGTCAGACGCTTTCATCAAAAATTCTTCCCATTTTGTTCAGTTTGCCAATGATCAAAAGCTGGAGAGTAATGACCTTTTGGTGAGCTTCGATGTGGTTTCTCTTTTCACCAAGGTTCCCATCCCTGACTCGATTGAAATTGTTAGGCGCAAATCTAATGACGAGATTGCTTCCCTTGTTGATTTGTGCTTAAGGTCTACTTTTTTCTCCTTCCAAGGGGTAATTTACGAGCAGGTAGATGGCGTGGCCATGGGTTCCCCTCTCTCCCCGGTCATTGCCAACCTCTTCATGGAGCATTTTGAAGACATGGCCCTCCACTCCTTCCCTCTCAAGCCAAAGTGGTGGAAAAGATATGTTGACGACACCAATGTATGTTGGCCTCATGGCTTGGAGAAATTAGAGGAGTTCCATTCCCACCTCAATAGCCTCGTGCCATGTATTTCCTTCACCAAAGAGATCGAAGCGGACAACCGTCTTCCCTTTCTCGATATTCTTCTTCTAAAAAACCCGATGGTTCCCTCGGGCGCCGAGTGTATCGTAAGGCCACCCATACCGATCTCTATCTCCACTCGTCCTCTCATCATCACCCGTGCCAAAAAAGTGGTGTCCTAAAAACTCTTGCCTTGAGGGCCTTTAGAATTTGTGATGAGAACAACTTAAACTTTGAGTTAGACCATCTTCGTCACGTGTTCATTCTAAATGGTTACTCTAATAAACAAATTTCTCGAGCCTTCAACCAAGCCAAGGCTCGTTTCTGTTCCACCTCTGAACCCATCCGCTCCTCCAGTCTTCCTGTTGCCTCCCTCCCCTTCGTCGATGGGTTATCCCAAAAAATCTCCAAGATCCTTCGCAAAAAAGGTCTCCAATGTGCTTTCAAACCCCTCTCCACTTTGAGGGATCGTCTCCCCTCTCTCAAAGACCCCAAGGACATCTTTCTCCACTCAGGTGTCTACAAGGTTATGTGCTCATGTGGTGCACCTTATATTGGCGAAACTGGTCGATCGTTCGGCACTAGAATCAAAGAACACATAGCCGATATTAGACATGAGCGGGTCCTCAAATCTGCTTTAGCCGACCACTCTTCTTCCACAAAGCACCATATTTGCATCGAAAGCACCCAAATCCTGCACAAGGAAGACAATTTTGTCAAAAGGAAGATAAAAGAAGCCGTTGAAATCAACAAACACCCCTTGAACCTTAATCGGGACGAAGGGTGGAGGTTGAGTCAGGCTTGGCATCCCTTGTTAGCCAACCTTCACACCCCTCATCTCCCTCCCTCTTCTTGATCCCCCTGCTTTCCCTTGTTCGTTGGGTGCTCTTGCCTCCCTTCCCGTGCTTTGGTCCCCTTGTCAAGTTCTTGTCATTCCCCGGTTTTAGGTTGGCCCCCCCCTTTTTTCTTATTTCTCCTCTGGTGTGTCCCTTACTGTCTTTTCTTCTTGTTTGGTTCCTGTTGCTTGCGTCTTCTTTTTTGTTTCTTGGCCCTCTTTCTGTTGAAAATATATATATATATATATAGGAAAATATATACTTTAGTATATATTTATACATATATATATATATACATATATATATATATATATATATATATATATATATATTTAAGAAATATTTACTCTAATATTTATTCACTTATATATATTTAAGAATTTTGTACATAAATATATATTTATATAAATCTAAGATTTTTAATTATTTTTATTTATTTATTTATTTATTTATTTAATTTTTAATTTTAATTTTTCTCCTTTTTTGGTTCTTTGTCATTTATTTAAATACGTGAATTTTCATTTTCATTTTATTTATTTGTTCCCTGTTATTGTTGGCCTTCGTCCCTTCTTTCCCCTCCTTTGTTTCCCTTCCTTTCTTCTCGTCTTCTGTGGTTCCTCTTGCTTTTGTCTTGTTTTTTGATCTTGACCCTCTTTCCTTTGAGTTTGTATATTCGTATTTATATATACTTTTGAGATCTATACATATATAAATATTATTACAATTATATAAAGTTAAGGTTTATATATTTATATATTTCTTGTTGTGTCTTGTTCTTTTTAAGTGAACTTCTATAATTCCCCATTGTTTCCTTATATATATATATATATATATATATATATATATATATATATATATATATAATTGTAATTATTCTTATTTATTGTTTTGTTTCCTATTATCTTTATTTTCATTTATTTCTTTGTTTCCTATAAATTTATTTATTTCCATACAAATATTTCTGCATTTTCATAAGGTTAAGGGATATGTATACATTTCCTTTTTGGTTCTTTGTCTTTTATATATATTTGTATGAGAATTTCTTTTTGTAATTTTGTAATTGTTTCCTATTATATATATATATATATATATATATATATCTTTATGGGTTTCTTTGTCTTTTTGACATTTTCATGTGAATAGCTATTTTTATTTCCTTATTGGTTCTTGGTCTTTGTGCCCCCCCTCTCTCCTTTCCCTCCCTTGTTCTTCTTTTTAAATAGCTCTTGGTCTGCATCTTTTCATTCTCCCCTTTAGCATTGCTCTCATCCTGATGATGGATCACGGAGTGTGATCCGAAACGTTGATGCAAAAATTCTCACACAATCAAAACCAGAAACCATTGCAAAGTACACCATCATTACCAACATTCTTATTTCTTGTCCAGAATTTGTTTTTTTCATTGTTGTTATGATGGTTAGAAGAGTTAGCAGAGTTTGTTCCTTTGTTATAGATTTTCAATACTCCTCTTTTAACCAAGGCTTCCTCAATCTTAAGTTCGTTTTCAATCAGCTTTTCAAAACTAGGTGGATGCTACAATTGGAGTCTATAACTCATCTCACTATTGATATTATCAACAAAGATATCCATATTTTCTTTCTCAGGTATAAGACGGGCATATCTAGCAAATAATCATCTCCATCTTTGTAAGAATGTAAGAAATGGCTCACCATTTTTCTTTTTTTTTTTACAGAGATCCTTCATGGTTATTTCATGTTGAATTTTGTATGAATATTTGGAGATAAATTTATAAATACCAGCTCCTCAAATTATCTAATACCTGGTGGGAGTTTTGAAAACCATTCCATGCATTGACCACCCAAACTTCTTGGAAATAATCTCATTAGATAGGTTTCTTGATGTGCAAATTCCAAACTCATGGTGCAAAATTATCTTGCATGATCTTGAGGATCAGTTTTTCCATTGTATTTGTCATATCTTAGAAATTTACAATTTGGTGGAAATGGTGTCATGTTCATATTTTTGTCAAATGGATAAGGATAGATGTCTTGCAACAAATATCTCTTTGTTGTTCCCCTTTGCATGTCTAGGATTTTTTATTGAAGATTTTACATTTGGTGAGTTAAAGCATTCAATGGATCTGTGATTCATGAGTTGGCTTCTATTTTCTTTGGAGCTCCCTTCAATCGGTTGACATAAAAATCATTGGGTAGTTCTACACCTTGATTTTCCAGCATCGAAAAGTATTTCTCTCCATCCTTTTCTAGAATTTTTTCCATGAACTTGTGAAATTTAGGGTCTTGTTGAGCTTGTTGAATCTCCTCATCAGTTATCTCATCTATTTCAAGTTGATGAAATTTGTGAAAAGGATTTTATTCTCCTTCTTCCATGATGGTTTGGGTTTCTATTTTTTTTCTCTAAGTTTTTGTTTTTGAGCCCTTGTTAAAACGGTCATGCAAGTGATAGAGTTTTGCTATACTTTGATCTTTGTTTTGGGAGTGCCAATGAAATACTGAAGTCAAATTGAATGATGGATCCTATTGATGAGACTAGGCTAAATCTGTTGTATGACATTTGTTCCATGATAAAGGATGATAGATCTTGATAGTGAAACTCAGCTAACAATCAGAGATGAGAATGGTAATTGGGCACTTTAAGTTGTTTGATCTAAGTTTAGTTAAAGGGACTGCACTTGCAAAATCCAATTTCTTCAAGTTTAAACCAATGTTTTAATGAGGAATGATCTTTGCTCTGAAAAGGGTCCCTAAATATGATTCTAGTTGTCAAACAGAAGTTCAATTTAGCTCTTTGTTTGAGTATCAGGTGAATGCGCTAAAACAAGTTGTATATGTGTTGAAAGATGAGATAAATGCACTAAAATAGACCCTATATTCACTAGACTATCAGTTAAATGCACTAGAACAAAAATCTTATGTATTGAAAGATGAGGTAAATGCGCTAGAACATACCTTATATGCACTAAAAGATGTGGTGAATGCGGTAAAATAGACCCTATATGTGCTAGACTATGAACTCAATGCATTGAAATAGGAAGTTTATGCGCTAAACTGAAAATGTCACCGTTTTGAAAGTTTGTCTGGTTTTCTTGTTTTTGAATTAGTGAATTGAGTGTTTTTGATGGATGATCTTCTGAACAAATGATTTTAAACATAGAAGCAAGTAGTAAAATAGTTATTTCATCCTGTGATCTAAACATCAAGTGTATGTTCTAGGATCTGGTCTAATCCCTTTGATTTCCACTACTATTGAACAATAGCAAACAGATCAGTCAGGCTCTTCTAATTTCAAGGGTCACTAATAACATCACAACTCATAGCTTGGAACTACGTTACCTCACACAATCCTATCACCCCCTAGAGGGTGCCCGTGTTTTTGCCGGTGCCCGTGTTTTTTCCTTTTCCAGGTCTTAACCAAAGTTGATTCCTCCACTTTTGGCCATAAATCCCTGGTAGTTATATGGTGAGTATCTTGGGGGCATATTCTTCCCTCCCCTTGCACTATGAATATTATAATGTTTGGAAACTGACTCAGCTTGGCTACTACACTTAAAGTTCTTAGTAAGGGTTTTTGTTTAGCATAGAAAATGATAAACTTCCTCAAGAGGCCTCCCAACCTTTAGAACAAAGGCTTTACGTATATCAAGGATACCAGGGGAGGGCTATCAATGAACACAACCGTTGAATGTGATTTTCATCATAATTCACATTTGATTATAGTGGGTTAGAATGCTTGGCTTTAGTTTTTCCCACTTAGGTTGTTCCCTCCTTTCGAAGTGGGGAGGCAGGCCTACTATAGGTGTTATTTCAATAAAATGAAAGAGTAAGTCTGGCATTTTGGTCACCCAATAAAGGGGAGAGCATAGGCTTATCACTTTGCGAACACAAATACATGGTATTCTTTAACCTTGCAATTAAACTAGATGCCTAATTTAATCAAAGGAAAATAAGTCCAGCCCTTGCAAACACGTTAGTAGTCTCAGATGTAATGCCCCACCATGCAACCCTAGAGGAAGTTGCAATTAACTACACAAACACACTATTTTTTTTGTTTAAGTATAAATAACAAGCAAGTTCACTACCCATTGAAACAACCTCTACGGTTACGAGACTGAGAATACTTTAAAACCCAAACAAGAAACATGAATTGAAACCATAGCATTTAATTACTTAATGAATTAAGAAACACATACATTCCATACATGTTAAATTACATTAAAGAATAAGAAATATCACATGATTCCAAAAAACATAATTGAACAATAAGATTACAACTCTCATTCCCCAAATGAGGTAACTCCAATAAGCATGGTTACATAATACATCTTCCACCTCAATAACAAATGAGGGGCAATAAATTACAAGTTTCAACTGAAATGAATTAAGCACGAAATGAAATTGGATCCCACAAGCTCTCCAAGTGGAAATCTCATCCACATGAACAAGAAGAAAACCCAACAGAGAAAGGTGCACGTTCCACCCAACCAAGTGATACCCGAAGGCTCACCCCCCGTGCTAGGAGATAGTAACAAGGATTCCTAGACAAGACCATCTACCTCTAGACACAAGCTAATGCATAACTGAATTGAATCAAATACAAACACATCACTTAACACAATGGTTACAATGCTTCCAGATACCAATGAGCCACTACACAATACAACAAAACTGACTTATGGTTGTCATAGAGAGAGTGTCACACATCATTTGCTATGAGTTACCCTAGCTCAACCTTCCCAGGCTACCAGACCCCCATTCGGGGTTACCCTGGCTTGCCTCTACCAACCGTTGAACCCCCATACAAACTGTGCTTCTAGTCTCATCTCAAGCCTTAATAAGTGTATGAGTCATGAGAGAGACATTCATTATCTTAATTAGTCTGAAAGTTTTTCATTAATTCATATTTTTAAGTTATCACTTACTTAAACCCTAAGTGAGTTACCTTGGCGCCCCTCTGTGTGTTGGACCCCCACCTAGAGCCACTCTCCTATCGACACCACATACAAACCAATCACCAAGGGAATCCCAAGTGCATACTAACGAGATAAAACCACTCCAACTCTAGGAGGAACATATAATGAAAACTCACTCCAAACACTGGAGGCAACAAAACACATAATCCACTCCTTCCAAAGGAGGCACAAACCACATAAACCGCTCCTAAACCAAAGGAGGCACAAATCACATAATCCACTCCTAATCCAAAGGAGGCACAAACCATCCCCGTTCATGAAAACTGGGTAAAATAACAGGATACAACTATATGCACTACCCAAGACAATACAAAGGTTGACTAACATATTATGACAACCCTCACAGTTAAATGAAAACCCCATATGGAAGACTTACATAAACAATTCACTTTATTTTCTCAACAACGAGAATCAAAGAAATCACATAATGAAAAGACAATTTGGCAATTTAATACCCTATTTTAGGATATCATAAATCCAAGCACAGTAATGACATATTGCATGTAACCATAAAAATAAATAACTTTATTTGCAAATACTCAAAAGAAAATAAGATTACATTAGCAACATTAAGGAATTTAAAACTAGCAATTTAATTCCATTTTCCTCAATTATACATAATAATCAAAATCAAATTTTAAATTAAAAAAACATTTTATTATAAAATCAATTTTATTTCAATCAATAATACTAAAGTAACCATCTTAGGATCAATATATTTAAATGTGAATATATGTTAAACATACATATATCAATTGTATAATATATATATATAATTTATATATTTCAAATCAATTTAAATTCTCAATCATTTAGAAATTAAACCCATTTTTTACTTGTTAATTACACCAAGAAAATATACACATATATATATATATGTATATATATATATATATTAAAATAATATGTATACATATATATACATATATATTTATATAACATATTATATATATATATATATAAATTATAAATAAATAATATATATATAATATATATTATATATAATATATAAAATATATATAAAAATTTGTAATAATAAAAAAAAATGAAAAGTTTAATAGTTGTTGCGCAGCCCCCAAAAATAGGGGACACAGCCCCTGCTGGGAGCTGCTATGCAGCCCTCCCCAGCATGGGGGTCGCTTCCTGTGAAGGTAGCACTGACGATGCCTTCACAACCAGCACCTCCCATGGTTGGGGGCGACTATGGGGCAGTCTCGTAGCCCTCCAAAATTTCATAAACATTTAAAAACAAAAAAAACAAAAAAAACAATCTCCTCTGTTTCTGTGAAATTCCTAGAATTTTGCCAGCTAAATCTTGAACAGAGATTTTCCCAAAATGCATACAACTATAAATATATAATATATGTATATATATATGTATATTACCTATATATATATATATATGTATATGTATGTATATTACCTATATATATATATATATATATGTATATATTATATATAAAATTTTACATAATACAGTCAAATTTAACAAGCTTTCAACAAATTAAACTACAGCAAAATAATACTCAAACATGATTTCATAGTTTCAATTTCTAGATATCCCCAATCTCAAATACAAAAATTTAAATGATTTCCTTTTGTTTCCTCTTCCATTTTCTATTGTTAAACTTAGAATTTTTTGTTGAAAGAGTTTGTTTTTCTACAAGAAACCTAAATTCTTTCAAGATTTTAACAGGGTTTTCAAATTTGTTTCCAAGAAAGTTTTCAAAACTGAAAAACCAGATTTTCAAAATAATAATAAAAAAAAAGAAGAACCTGTTTGAAGCTTGAAGAAGAAATCTGGTGTTG
>VDFB02325020.1:119975-134895 GCA_007258455.2 Sequoia sempervirens | reverse complement strand
TAAAATCAATTTTATTTCAATCAATAATACTAAAGTAACCATCTTAGGATCAATATATTTAAATGTGAATATATGTTAAACATACATATATCAATTGTATAATATATATATATAATTTATATACATATATTTTGAATTTTAAAAAAACATATATATATAAATAAATATATATACATATATATTTATATAACATATATTATATATATTATAAATAAATAATATATATATAATATATAAAATATATATAAAAAATTATAATAATAAAAAAAATGAAAAGTTTAATAGATGTTGCGCAGCCCCCAAAAATAGGGGACACAGCCCCTGCTAGGAGCTGCTACGCAGCCCTCCCCAGCATGGGGGTCACTGCCTATGAAGGCAGCGCTGATGCTACCTTCACAGCGAGTGCCTCCCATGGTTAGGGGCAGCTGTGGGGTAGTCTCCCAACCCTCCAAAATTTCGTAAACTTTTTTTTTTTAAAACATAAAAAACAATCTCCTCTGTTTCTAAGAAATTCCTAGAATTTTGCCAACGAAATCTTGAACAGAGATTTTCCCAAAATGCATACAACTATAAATATATAATATATGTATATGTATATATATATATATATATATATTATATATAAAATTTTACATAATATAGTCAAATTTAACAAGCTTTCAACAAATTAAACTGCAACAAAATAATACTCAAACATGATTTCATAGTTTCAATTTCTAGATATCCCCAATCTCAAATACAAAAATTTAAATGCTTTCCTTTTGTTTCCTCTTCCATTTTCTATTGTTAAACTTGGAAGTTTCTGTTGAAAGAGTTTGTTTTTCCACAAGAAACCTAAATTCTTTCAAGATTTTAACAAGGTTTTCAAATTTGTTTCCAAGCAAGTTTTCAAAACTGAAAAACCATATTTTCAAAACAATAAAAAAAAACAAGAAGAACCTATTTGAAGCTTGAAGAAGAAATCTGGTGTTGAGTTGCAAATTCCAATTCTTCCAAATCTTTCCAAATCTTCACTCCAATCCAAAGTGCATCCACAACAAAAGAAAATCCTTCCTTCCTTCTTCACAACCCAATTTTTTTTCAAGAATGAAATATCCTTTTATTTTTCCCCAAATTTGGTCAATCTCCCTAAAATATCTCATCCACCATAGTTATTACTCCCTCTATGCATTTGGAGATATTTTGTTTTTTTGAAAATTTAAAACTAAAATTTCTTTTCAACATGACTTGATTACTTCTATTTCAAAAAGCACTTGAAACTTTTAAAATTTTCTTTCACCCACATTTGATGGTTTGGGAAATGGATCAGAGGCTGAGACTTGGTCGATTGATTTGAATAGGTGTTTTGTTGTGCATCCTTATGGTAGCAATGCCAAAGCTAGGTGTGCAATCATGCATTTGATGGAATTTGCATCTACTTGGTGGAGGATGGAGGAGCAGAAGCTCAATATAGATATCGACACTGTATCTTGGGATTTGTTCCTAGAGAGGTTCAGGGCCAGATTCCTTTCTAATAATTGGTGTCAGAGTCGTGGAGATGAGTTCCATGCCTTACGACAGATGGATATGTCAGTGGAATAGTATGAGCATCGCTTTTTTGAGCTCAAACAGTTTGCAGGCATAGGTGATGATGAGAGTATGTTGGTTCAACATTTCATTAGGGGCCTAAATGCCCAGATCAGTGGTGTAGTTTGGGTATTCGATCCGAAGACAATGGAGATAGTTGTGGAATAGCTCGTATTGTTGAGGAGAATTTGGCTTTGGTTTTAGGTGGGCAAATGGGAGTTCAGTTTGGCAGTGCACCTTTCATTGGTGTTGGATCTCAAAGTGGTCAATCTCAGGCTACAAGTTTTTCTAGGGGGCATTAGACACCCGCTAAGGGTGAGCAGCAACAACCTTCACAGTCAAGACAATAGAATCCTCAGTCCCAACATGATAGAAGTTGGAAACAAAAGAAGAGATATCAAAGTTGGATGCGAGCTCATCGTGATCGTTATGATCAGCCTGCTCAGAGTTCTTAGTCGGCATTTAGTGGAGGTGGTCTTCCATGACCTAGTGTATCTCCAATTGTTCAGGGATTCAGTGGAGGGACAGGATGTTTCGCTTGTGGTCAGTAGGGCCACTTTGCTCGACAGTGTCCTCAGGAGGGCACTTCTGGTTTTAGTCATAGGTTGGCGGCCTTAGATTCGATAGTAGGAGATATAGGCAGATCTCATAGGTTATTTACTGCGGTGGATAACTATCAGGCCGAGCATCTGGGTGTAGTTTGTCCTTCAGCATCAGAAGTTAATCCTCAGGGATCGAGGTACTGAGTAGGTTAGGGTCTAGTTGGTTTTGAGGGAGATCTATCTCTTGTGTTCGTAGGCTTCTAGGAGTAAGCCTGACCCTAGGGGGGAGGATGTAGCACCCCTCCTTTTTGGCTCTTTTGATTGGACAGTGTTTTTTCTTTGTTATGCTTTGTTTCTATTAATACTTTGACTATGGAACTTGGTTACTATTTGATCGCAATTGTAAAGTGATGTGAATTTTATATTTTGATGTGATGGTATTTTATTTTGATGTTATCATTATGGCATGCTTTGGATTAGCTTAGCAGATATTGAATTAATAATGATTTATGTTTTTTATTATATTAGTAATGTTAGATTCGTCAGTTAGAAATATTGTATTGGTGAAGGGGACGGGATTGTACCACTCGCTTACGAGCGCCCTACGATTCTAAGATTTTCTCTTCACGGTGTGTTTTATCATATTATATATATGCATGTTCGATATATTCTTTTTTTGCAAGTTGACAAGCATAGGACATCGACTCCACTTGATTTCATAGGTTTGAATGTGTCCATTGGCCAACAGTATTCGATTAGGAGATAGTAGCTAGGTTTTTTGTGCCAAGTCATCACCCTAGTTATAGTGTGTCATCGGGTTTTAGTCTGGTTAAGTTGTTTCTTTGTTGTTCATCTCTCCTTGATTTTATTTAATTGCAAGCTAAATGAGGTAAATAAATGGCTCTATGTATTTAAGTTGTTTATTAAATTTATCTAGTTATAATGTTAGAAATGTTATTTAATTTATTAATTAATTTAATTTAATTAATAAAATGATCTAATATTGGATTTGATTTATTTTATTGATTAATTAAATTATTTGTGTTGAAATGAATTAAGTTATCTATTTTGGGAATTAGGAGTGTTAAATGATTTTTGAAAAAGAAAATTTTAAAAGTTTAAATTCTTTCGAAAAGGAAATTTTAAAAGTTTTAAATGCTTTTTGAAATAGAAGTAATAAAGTTATGTTGAAAAGAAATTTTAGTTTTAAATTTTCAAAAAAACAAAATATCTCCAAATGCATAGAGGGAGTAATAACCATGGTGGATGGGATATTTTAGGGAGATTGACCAAATTTGGGGAAAAATAGAAGGATATTTAATTCTTGAAAAAAAATTGGGCTAGGAAGAAGGAAGGAAGGATTTTTTTTTTTTGTTGTGGATGCACTTTGGATTGGACTGAAGATTTGGAAAGATTTGGAAGAATTGGAATTTGCAACTCAACACCAGATTTCTTCTTCAAGCTTCAAACAGGTTCTTCTTTTTTTATTGCTTTGAAAATCTAGTTTTTCAATTTTGAAAACCCTGTTAAAATCTTGAAAGAATTTAGGTTTCTTGTGGAAAAACAAACTCTTTCAACAGAAACTTCCAAGTTTAACAATAGAAAATGGAAGAGGAAACAAAAGGAAAGCATTTAAATTTTTGTATTTGAGATTGGGGATATCTAGAAATTGAAACTATGAAATCATGTTTGAGTATTATTTTGTTGTAGTTTAATTTGTTGAAAACTTGTTTAATTTGACTGTATTATGTAAAATTTTATATATAATATATACATATATATAGGTAATATATATATACATATATTATATATTTATTGTGTAAAATTTTATATATAATATATACATACATTATATATTTATAGTTGTATGCATTCTGGGCAAATCTCTGTTCAAGATTTAGCTGGCAAAATTCTGGGAATTTCTCAGAAACAGAGGAGATTGTTTTTTTGTTTTAAAAAAAAAATGTTTATGAAATTTTGGAGGGCTGGGATATTGCCCCAGCCGCCCCCAACCATGGGAGTTATTTGTGAAGGCACAACCCATGTTGGGGAAGGCTCATAGTAGCTCCCCAAAGGGGTTGCGTCCCCTATTTTTGGGGGTTGCTGTTAGCAACTATTAAACTTTTCTTTTTTTATTATTATAAATTTTTATATATTTTTATATATATATATAATATATATTATTTATTTTATATATATATTATATATATTATATATATATTATATATATATATTATTTATTTATAATATATATATAATATATGTTATATAAATATATATGTATATATATTTTTTATATATTATTTTAATCATATATAAATATATATGTATATATATATATATTTTATTATTTTAATATATATATAATATATATATTATATATATGTGTGTGTGTGTATTTTCTTGGTGTAATTAATTAGTAAAAATGGGGTTTAATTTAAATGATTGAGAATTTAAATTGATTTTAGAAATATATATATATAATTGTATATATATTGATTATACAATTATATATATGTATGTTTAACATATATTCACATTTAAATATATATTGATCCTAAGATGGTTACTTTAGTATTATTGATTGAAATAAAATTGATTTTATAATAAAATGTTTTTTTATTTAAAATTTGATTTTGATTATTATGTATAATTAAGGACAATGGAATTAAATTGTTAGTTTTAAATTCCTTAATGTTGCTAATGTAATCTTATTTTCTTTTGAGTATTTGTAAATAATGTTATTTATTTTTATGGTTACGTGCAATATGTCATTGTTGTGCTTGGATTTAGGAAATCCTAAAATAGGGTATTAAATTACTAAATTGTCTTTTCATTATGTGATTTCTTTCATTCTCGTTGTTGGGAAAATGGAGTGAATTGTTTATGTAAGTCTTCCAGATGGGGTTTTCATTTAACTATGAGGGTTGTCGTAATATGTTAGTCAACCTTTGTATTGTCTTGGGTAGTGTGTATAGTTGTATCATGTTGTTTTACCCAGTTTTCACGAACAAGGATGGTTTGTGCCTCCTTTGGATTAGGAGTGGATTATGTGATTTGTGCCTCCTTTGGTTTAGGAGTAGTTTATGTGGTTTGTGCCTCCTTTGGAAGGAGTGGATTATGTGTTTTGTTTCCTCCAGTGTTTGGAGTGAGTTTTCATTATATGTTCCTCCTAGAGTTGGAGTGGTTCTATCTCATTAGTATGTACTTGGGATTCCCTTGGTGATTGGTTTTTATGTGTTGTTGATAGGAGAGTGGCTCTAGGTGGGGGTCAGGTACACAGAGGGGCACCAAGGTAACTCACTTAGGGTTTAAGTAAGTGATAACTTAAAAAAATGAATTAATGAGAAACTTTCAGACTAATTAAGATAATGAATGCCTCTCTCATGACTCATACACTTATTAAGGCTTGAGATGAGATGAGAAGCACAGTTTGTATGGGGGTCCGGCGGCTGTAGAGGCAAGCCAGGGTAACCCCAAATGGGGGTCCAGTAGCCTAGGAAGGTTGAGCCAGGGTAACTCATAGCAAATGATGTGTGACACTCTCTCTATGACAACCATAAGTTAGTTTTGTTGTATTTTGTAGTGGCTCATTGGTATCTAGAAGCATTGTAACCATTGTGTTAAGTGATGTGTTTGTATTTGATTCAGTTCAGTTATGTATTAGCCTATGTCTAGAGGTAGATGGTCTTGTCTAGGAATCCTTTTTACTATCTCCTAGCACGGAGCGTGAACCTTCGAGTATCACTTGGTTGGGTGGAACGTGCACCTTTCTCCGTTGGGTTTTCTTCTTGTTCGTGTGGACAAGATTTCTAGTTGGAGAGCTTGTCGGATCTAGTTTCATTTCATGCTTAATTCATTTCAGTTGAAACTTGTAATTTATTTCCCCTCATTTTTTATTGAGGTGGAAGATGTATTATGTAACCATGCTTATTGGAGTTACCTCATTTGGGGAATGAGAGTTGTAATCTTATTGTTCAATTATGTTTTTTGGAATCATGTGATATTTCTTATTCTTTGATGTAATTTCACATGTATGGAATGTATGTGTTTCTTAATTTGTTAAGTAATTAAATGTTATGGTTTCAATTCATGTTTCTTGCTTTGGTTTTAAAGTATTCTCAGTCTCATTACCTTGGAGGTTGTTGCAATGGGTAGTGAATTTGCTTGTTATTTGTACTTAAACAAAAAAAAAATTAGTGTGTTTGTGTAGTTAATTGCAACTTCCTCTAGGGTTTTTGGGTGGGGCATTACATCAGATATGTCTTTGATAGCGTATAGAGCACCTGCAAGATAGAAAGATACAGATCAGTTCCTAGAATTTTAAGTTTCTACAAATAAAAGTGTATGCTCTAAAACAAAGAGCATATGCGCTAAAATATTTACTATATGTGTTATTAAACACACTTAATGCTCTATTTTGGAAAATAAAAAAGGGAAATAAAATCCTGTATATGCATTGAAAGAGGAGGTAGATTTGCTAGCCTGGGCTACGTATGTGCTATAACAGAGCTTGGATGCACCAAAAGTCACCACCTACGTGCTAAAACAGGTCGTGGATGTGCTACATCAAAATTCATGAACAAACCTATTGACGAAAACTTGCAAGAAAATATTAAAAATGGCGCTAGGCCCCGTGGTGGGTGCCAATTTATGTGTGTGTGTAAATAACGTGAATAAGAAAATAAAACCTATACAACACACCAATGAAACATTATATCAAGGAATTCAAATAATAATCAAATTAAAACAACAATTCCTCAATGGTGTCTCATTGTCCTCTATCTCCAAGGATTATTTAAGTCATTTTTCTCTCAGATTGTTTGTGCACATGACTTTCCAAATGAAAACCTGAAGAATGGGAGAGGCTGGAAATGCAAGAGATGTTTCCTACATTACATGATTGATAAACTAGTTGTAGATGATATGCAAAGATAATAATTTTGCTATGATGTTGCTAATGAAAATTATACGATGAAAATATTGTAATTATGATGTTGCTAATGAAAATTTCATGATTAAACTACTTGATGCTAAAATTCTAATACTAAAATGACAATGCTAATTAAAATGTTGCAGAGTGTAATTACTACAAATGCTCAACTCTCTCTCTCTCTTTTGTTGTAAATGAGGGCCTATTTATAGATTTTCTAAGGCATGAGCCTAGGTGACAGAAATCAATGGTATGGATTCAATTTGGAGAATGGATGGTTGAAGATGAAGAGGTTAGAGAGAAAAGGGGAGTTTGTTCCCTTCATACAAACAAACTGCCAAGTGTGAAGAGGAATAAAATGGAGATGAAGGCCAAGAGTCCCTAATTAGTTAGAATTTGTTGATGATAAATGCCAAATTAAATATTAGAAATATTTAATTCTTTGAGACACATGATGAGGTGGAAGGTGGGAAGAAGTTAGTAGACACATGCCTAAATTTGAATTTAAAATTCAAATTTAGTGAGAGGAGGCTAATTAAATAAAACAAACTAATTAAATTTGTTCATTTAATTAAGATATTAGGAAAGTGATATAGGATAGGAAGAATTAGAGAAAATGAACTATATAAATAAATTTTTCAATTTATTTATAAGTAGAAGAATTAAAGATTATTAATTAAATAATTTGTATTTAATTAATCCTCCAGACCAAATTTGAGTGTATACAATATGCAATCTTCTCAACTAAGGAAAGATAAAAATAATAACCATTTCTATAATAAGTAAATATTTCCAAATCCACTAACCATACCTTCTAATCCTCAATCATTTCCTCAAAATTGAATTATACATGTAAGGAGAAAAGGAAAATGAAACATTGCCATGTACATCTCAAACTAATTCTCAAAATTGAAATCTATAGATAATGATTAATTCACATGAAAAAAATATAATTCATCTAAAAATATAAGCTAGCAATACCTATCAAACCATTTTTGATTGAGTGGACCTCCTCAAGAGTAGTGGTATGATATTGTTTCTCATGAGATGCTCCAATTTGTCTCTTTCTATGAATAATATCTTTATTAGATCCATGCTAAACTCACATATAGCTCCAATTTTAGGCTGCCTATTTGTTATATTTAAACCTTTTCAAGAATCATCATTCCAACATGATCTGTAAAATATTGATATCTCTAACCTTACCCAATTTATCTACTATCAACAAGCACTAAAAATATCATCTAATATTAGTTGAAATCTAACTACAAAACTATAATATATGAAATTTCCCTAATGAAAAATGATCATTATAATCAATACTAGAATAATCCCTCAAATAAACACCAAAGCTCCCACTATATGATCAATATAGAATCTAGGAGTTTATCATGGCATTTTGGGTTACATCTTCAAAAATAAAATATTATTATATCAAATAAAAAATATATTGGGAAGGGTGTTTTTTACACCTTGCATAACAATAATAATTTTATTAATATAAAAACAAATATTTAATTGTGGTGCATCTTAGAGATTTGGATGTACCACATGGATTAAGCATTCTTGGGACCCTTGTATGTTATATGAGACACCAGAAAAAAAAATTTAATGAGGGTTTCACATTAGGAAAATATTTAGTATTGGAAAAAATTATAACCAAATATTTAATTTTGGTTCATGGTTTAGTGATCTCATAGTTTTAAGGAACATGGTTTATGTTATACCAATTAGTGGTTTTGTACAAGCTTGTTCTATAAAGGCTAGCACATTAGTAGTTGTTTAGGTTGTCTTTTTGAATGGTTAAGGTTGGATTGAGAATTTCTTGTGGAAGCATGTATAAGGTGTTTGTTAGAGTAATAAGTTATTATGCTTAATTAATTACATCACATTGATTAATTAATTAAGTCACTTATTCCTCTTTATTACTTAAGCTAAACTTAGGCACATTAATAATTAATTATTAATTATTAAGTGTGCACACTAGGGTTTCCCTTTTTAGGGTTTGTTGATCTCCTTCATAAGGATTGATCACTTTGTAATAATTGATTCTCTTAATGCATTTTTACAGAGAGGTTTTACAGAACATTGTTTTGGTTCTTCATATCTTTTGCATGTGACAGGTATCCATCTTGCATGCAGGTGATCTTGGATTCTAACATGGTATCAGAGCTCCAGACCTGCAGCTGCTTGTTCGTGATCTGAAGATATGGCCTCTTTGTGAGTTTCGGGTGCAAGGGTTTCCACAGGCAATTTTTTGATTGAATCTGGGGGTAGCCTAATTTTTTGGGCATTTTGGGACAAAACGGACCTCACCATTGAGTCCACAGCGCCCAAAAACCCCCATTTTCATATAAAATTTGTCTATTTTGGTGCAAGTTGGTCGACAAGGCAAAAAAAATTTGTCTGGGGGGCCGTACGGCCTCCCCAGCACGCAGATTGAGGCGAGAAATTCAAAAAAAATCAAAAAAAATGCCTTTTTGGGGGACTGTGCGGGCGCGGCCAGTTCTAATGGAGACCGCCGCCCGCCCGCCACCCGGCAGCCTCCCACCGGCCACCTCTGCGCCACCAACCACGACTCCACTTCTCCTCACGCTTTGCATGCAGCCCCCGCAGTTCTCCGCACACGCCCCACATATTTGTGACCCAGGGCCTCACACTCTTCCCTTCCCTCACAGGCGGTCATATAGGGACCGGTAATTCGCCTACCACCTGGCTCTCAAAGACTACCATGGGTCACATGCATGTGACCATACCCAAATTTTTCATTTTGCATGCATTTTTAGGAAGCATCGCCATAATGGGCCATCAAATTTAAGTCATGGAACTGACGCCGCCAGCATTCTACCAACCCTCCTCCCCCTCCTAACCCTAGTTTTTCCTAAAAGAGCAGCTTTTTTCTTTTGGCCATAACTTGGGCATACGGTATCAAAATCGAGCAAACGAGATATCGCCAGAAAGCTGGTTCCGAGCACTTTCTAGTAGTGCTGCTTATTTCTTAGTATTTTACTATTTTCCTACATTTATTTCTGTTTGAATTCAGATGTTTTTTTTGGACTTCCGAGTTCATAACTTTTTGCCACGATGTCCAATTTTTGCCTCGTTTGCGGAGTTGGAAAGGTATTAAGGAGCTCTATATTGTTGTCCATGCACTTTTTCTGTATCTGTCCTAGGTTTATCGGGCTAGTCCGTGATTAAGTCTCGATGGGTTGTTTGGCGATTACTTGATATTTTGGCGGGGCCAGAGTGTATCTTTGCATCTTTTGCACTTCGCTTGCATGTATTTCTTTTTGTAAACGCACTGAGATAAAGTGCCTCAACATTGTATGTGTTGTATTGGACTTCTTGCACATCAATTTGTGCCATATTTTGTACTTGCACTGTATTATAAAGTGCCATGGGGGGGTTGTGTAGTCCCCTTGTTTTTCCATCACACCTTTGTCCGGTGAGTGTCCCTCCACGACAACAGTGGATCCATATGATTCCAGCCTCATATGTGTGCTTTGTTTTGCACACCACTTTTTCAGTTGCAGGTGCTTTCTTGTGCACTTTCAGATGCTCTTGGTTCCTCTTCATGCACTACTTTCTGGCATTCAGTTTCAGTGTACCTGTCACACCTCTCCCTTTTTAGCATTATGGGGGGTTTCTACTATTGGTGTTAATGCTTCTTTGGTTTCGCCTTGGAAGGGATCTTCCATTCTCTGTTGATTAGTGTTCTTTAGACTATTGGTACTTGTGCCATCTGTATATTCGTTCCAGATGTTTTGCCTTTGTTTGCTATCTGATTCGAGTAGTGTCGTTGGGGGCACTCATGCAGATTGTTGTCTTCTTGATCTTGATCATCATATCTTTAGAGGAGGTTCTTCGGCACCGTAGCAGTCATCTTTGACATAGTTTGCAGCTTCTTCATGCTTCTATGATGTTCTACATGTTCTTCCTTTTTAGGACATTTCCTTGATTTGGAGGCTTTTCAGTCCTTCAATCACCTTTGATCTCTTTTTGGAGTAGAGTTTTGTTCCCACGAGGTTTTCTCTATTTCTCCACTTTATAGAGATCTTCTGTTGGTACATGGGTACCTTACTTGGCCTTGTTTGCCGGGACCCATCTTTGCTTTTATGCATCTTTTTCTAGTGTTTTAGCTATTTCCTAAGTTCATCTTAAGGGGGGGTGTTAGAGTAATAAGTTATTATGCTTAATTAATTACATCACATTGATTAATTAATTAAGTCACTTATTCCTCTTTATTACTTAAGCTAAACTTAGGCACATTAATAATTAATTATTTATTAATTATTAAGTGTGCACACTAGGGTTTCCCTTTTTATGGTTTGTTGATCTCCTTCATAAGGATTGATCACTTTGTAATAATTGATTCTCTTAATGCATTTTTACTGAGAGGTTTACAAAGAACATTTTTTCGGTTCTTCATATCTTTTGCATGTGATAGGTATTCATCTTGCATGCAGGTGATCTTGGATTCTAACATTATCATAGATTCTGCCAGCTATGTAGAGAGGTCCAGCAGGAAGCTTTTGTAGTATGTCTTTAGTAGAAAAAGTGATATCAAGAGATTTAGGGGTTTGGCCCTTATGAGGGATAACATGTATCATAGCCACAAGTTGATCCATAGGACCATATTCAATAATAGGTGGAGATGTATCATGTTGTTCATTATGTGTATCAACAATCATTACATCAGTGTTTGAAGGTTCACTAGCCTTGACAAATGAAGTAGTGTGTTTAGGCATAGGATTGGTGAAAATTTGTAAGTTTTGGTTACGAGGTGTAATGAACTTATTTCCTTGATCATTAACACCCACAATAGACAAATGGCTTGAATCAATGAGGTCTTGAACTAAATGTTTTAGATGCTTGCAGTTTTCAGTGTCATGTCCATTCTAGCAATGAAAATGACAATAAGGATATGCTTGCAGTTTTCAGTGTCATGTCCATTATAAGCTAACAATGATGAAATTCCCCCTGTTTATGCATTTATGCACAACCTTGTGTGAATATCGTAACTTGGTTTCAAGTTGTGATTCAAAATCCACTTCTATCTGAGCTAAAAAACCTCAACACAATAATAAAAACCAAAATAACACACAAAAATTTCACAAAAAAAAGAAGCTTTTTATAGTTCAATCTACCTCCTCCTTCACAACTGCAACCAACCCCACAAGCTCAAACTCAAGTGGTGGCTATTAAATCAGTGATGCCTTATAACTATGGGAATCTAAAGAGACAATTTACTCCCTTACCCGATACCCTTCATAACACAATGAACCAATTAATTCAACAACACACGCTCACTTTGCCACCTATCTAAACAGGGGGAATTTCATCATTGTTAGCTTATCATGAAGGTGTGTGTGCACATTTTTGATAAAAATATTTTGTAGATATGCATCAGGAATCTTGACATCAATTTGAGCATACAAGGATTGGTATCGTGAGATAAAATATATTACTTTTTCATTTTCTTTTTTTCTACATCGCATGAGTTTAGCCATTGTATTTTTAGGTGTCATGTGAACTTGAAAGTGACTAATGAAATCATCCACCAATTAATTGAACGAATGGATGGAATGATTGGGAAAGTTGGAAAACCATTCTAATGTAGTAACTTTCAAGGTTCTTAGAAATAGTTTGGCTAGCAATTTATCATCAAGGAGAAAGTCACTACACAAAGCTATATAAGCATTAACATGGTTGATAGAGTATCCTTTACCTCCACATTTCACAAACCGAGGCATTTCTATCCCTTGTGGCATTGGGGTACACAATATTTCTAAGGATAAGGGGCTGCTATAGACATGATATGTGTTTGGAGCGGATTGACCTTGGCTAATGGTGGAAAGTTCGTGTTGCATGGATGAAACAATATTAAGGATTTACGTAAGAATAAGATCAGGGTATTTGGGTTGAGGTGGAAGAGAAAAAGGTGAGGGAGTATAAGTGATGGTAGGTGAAGTGAAAGGAGTACTATGAGGTGTGAAGGTGGTGGAGGGGACTTGTGATGTGACAAGAGAAGTAGGAATGCTAGGTGGAATCGGGAAAGAAGTAGTCACATAATTAACCTATTGCATAGTTGTGTGGACGTGCGGATTGGTATGAGTTGGTATAGATGCTATGGTTGAAGGGGGAGGAACTTGAGGTCCTTCTTGGCATACAAGAATATTTTTGGATTGAGTATTAGAGGAGGCATGTTTATTGTAAATCTCAACAATTCTCTTCATCAATTACAATCCATCATCACTTTCAATCAAATGATGAAGATTTTCAATGATAGGTATGGTAGTGGAGGATATGTTTTTGAGTGACAAATCTTGTTGTAAATTTGCAAAATCCTCATGAATATTAATGACCTTTTCTTGCATGAGGGCCTTGTTTTGGGCATCATCATGCATTGGATGGAAAGGTGAAGGCATAGAAGTGGTATTGTTAGTGCATAATGCACCATTTTCCATACTAGGAGTAGTTTCTTGTGAGATCCTGAGGTCTATAATGAAAGTGCTATTGTGGTAAGCCATGAGTCTAGAGCTTCTTCTCACTAAAGTATTATCAACAGAGCACCAAACACTCATAGAAGTACAAAAAAAGAGAGGTCAATGTAAATGCAAGCTAATCTAAGAGCTCTAGAATTCTAATAATAGAAATTCTACTAATTGTAATAGAGGGCTAACTACAAAAAACCAAAAATGTAGACAAATGACAAAAAATTGCCAGAAATGTTGTTCAAAATGTGTAGAGGGACTAATTCACCTAGGGTGGTGAATGAGTCCCAGTATGATATTTTTTTTGTGTTTTTAAGAAATTTGAATGTGATTTTAATGCTCTATAGAATGCACTCAATGATGTAGAATGCAAAATATCAATTTTTTCAATGAGATGCAATGCAAAAATGAAATCTAAATGAACTTTTCACTAATACAATATGAAAATTCCGAGAATGCAAAAAAAAAACAATGTTCTAATTGAATGTTGATGCAAATGCAATCTAGGATGCAATATGAAAATAAAATAAAAAATGCAAAGTGTTCAAAATGCGGGTTCACCAAAATGAACTGTTGATTTTTGGCTCTCTTAGACTTCTCTAACTCTTCTAGGGGTTTTCACCTAAAAGGAGAGACTTAGGGCAAAAAATGCAAACTAGTTCATTCAAATTATGTCATGTGCAATGTTGTATAGTCCAAATGAAGTAAAATAAATGAAATTGGATGATCTAAATGGATCAAAATGAATGCAAAAGTGAGATTTAAGCTATGATTGAAAACACACTATGATATGCAAACAATGAAGTAAATAAAAAAATATGTAGAATATAATGAAATAGGAAAAAAAGAGTGCAATTAGACAATATCTAATGAATTTGAAATGTTGTGGATGCAAGTTGAAATAACTCATTTTTCATAGTGGGACTCATTCACCCAAGGTGGCAAATCAGTCCTCCTAGTGTCAGAAACAAGTTTCTATTTGTTGGGATCTAGAATCTAACAAAATTCAGATTTTCAATCCTAAGGTGGGACTCATTTGCCACTAGTGGAAAATCAGTCTGCTCCCAAATTTCTAAAAAGTCAGGGGACAATTCTGCAACACTAGATCTAAAAATCACTAATTATCAGGTTGTTGAAGTCAATTATGTAGGAAATAGACAAGAAACCTTCTCCAAGCATGCAATAGACTTGAGTTGACTTGAAGCACCTAGTTGACTTTGTAGACAAATCTTCAACACCAAAAAGCTTATTAAATTTGGATACCTAGGTCTGCAAACACACATGCAATAGGGGAAAAATAGTTGAGGGTTTAAAAATAGGGGTTTTCCTTGGTCAAACCCCACTTTTGGTAATCAAACCCTTAATGAAACAATGAAAAGAAAGAG